>PVKU01008515.1:0-72892 GCA_004027475.1 Anoura caudifer
AAAAAAAAAAAAAAAAAAAAAAAGGAACAATCCGATTTTAAAATGGGCAAAGGAACAGAGTAGACATTTTTCCAAAGAAGACGTACCCATGGCCAGCAGGTACAGGGAAAAGCTCAACATCGGGGAAACCCAGACCAAAACCACAGTGAGTAATCAATCACCTCACGCTGGTCAGGATGGTTTCCATACAAAAGATGAGATGAGAGAGAACAAGAGTGAGTGAGGACGTGGAGAGAAGGCAGCCCTGGCGAACTGCTGGTGGGGAGGTGCATGGGTGCAGCCCCTGCTGAGAGCAGCTCTGAGGCTCCTCGGAAGTTCAGATGGAACTGCCGTGAGGTCTGGCAGCCCCACTTCTGCGTCCATCTCCGGAGGAAATGAAAGCCAGGTCCTGAAGAGGCGCCTGCGCCCCCATGGTCACAGCTGCATCACGCCCAGTGGCCCCTACAGGGAGACAGCTCTAGTGTCCATCAACAGACCAATGCGTAAGGAGGACATGAGACATGGTGGAGCAGGGTCCAGCCATGAGGAAAGAAAGACATCCTGCCGTTGTGACAACGTGGGTGAACCTGGAGGGCGTCGGTCGTGCTTAGTGAACTAAATCAGAGAAAGGCAAATACTGTGTGACCTCCCTTAGATGTGTAATCTAAAACAACCAGACTCTTAGAAACAGAGTAAGATGGTGGTTAGCAGGCTGAGGAACAGAGGAAATTGGGAGCTGTTGTCAGTTGAAGGGTGAAAACGTTCAGCTGCAAGATGAACAGGTTGTGGGGACCCAGTGTTCGGTGCGGTGAGTACAGTTGAAGCCATAGCACACACTCAAAATCTGCTAAGAGAACAAATCCTGAGTGCTCTCATCCACCCCCTCCACAGGGGGACATGGCCCTCACCGTCTTCAGCGGCCCTCAGGGGTCAGATGCGGACCCCTGGTGCCCTCCCTGGGCCCTGGGCTGCTCTCAGCTCATGTGTGAGGCAGCTGGCGGGTTGGGGGAGTTTGATCTCTCCCTACCCCAGCTGCACCTGGAGAGATGAGGGGACGAAAGCCTGAGCAGGGTCCCTCGGAGGTTAAGCAAGGACAGGGTTCAGAGCTACACCGCCACCCCAGGCCCTTCACCCCAGCAAGAAGGAGGAAGTGGCCAGCTGCCTGCCACCCAGACTCCTGTCCCCAGAAAGCCTGAGCTGTGTCTCCTCCCCATAGCATCCATTCCCTCATGATTTCTCCGCAGCCTTCGATAGGTCGGTTTGCCTTTCTGGGCTGCAACCCAGTGGATCCTGAAACTCTCCTAGAGTCAGGGGAAACTTGGGACCTCATTGTCCCCAAACCCCTGTCAGGGCAACTGAGCCCTTTCTGACCACTTGGAGAGGGAGAGGCACCACTTGACATTCCTGAGCTGCCACTGGGCCGCTGCCAGAGTGTTGGGTTTAGGGAGGAGGGGGAACTCTCTAGCCAAAAGGCAAGGGTGGGGGGTCTGGCTAGCTGGAGCGCTTTGGGAGGGGGGTCTCCAATACAGCCCTTGTCTCAGCCCCGGCCTGGCTTCTCCCTACCACGAGCTGCCACACAGGCTTCTTGTTGGACCCACTGGAGTCTCCACCCCCATGGAGCTGCCAGCCACTGTCTTGGAGCCAAATGATGCTTGTGCAGGCCTGGGGCGGAGTGGCCTTGACAGGCCAAGTGGGCTCAGCAGTGGCCCAGGCAGGCAAACATATGAGAAAGCGCTGGGCCTCCCAGAAGGAGCAGTCACAAAGCACAGACACATAGAACCGACAAGTCAGAGCTGCAGTGTTTGGCTCTGAGTTCAAGCTCACCACACTGCCAGCTTGATTATTGGTCCCCGGACACAGCTCTTCTGTGAGGTGGGGAGGTCTGGGGAGGCAGGGCCCACAGAAGGACCCAAGACCTGAGACCCTGCCACCAAAGACTCCCCACAGGCATCACTATGATGGTGCAGCACAGCGCCTTAGAATGGACGCCCCTTGGTAAAAAGAGGCCACAAACAGACAACAGGCACATGAAAAGATGCTCAACATCACTAATCATCCGAGAAATGCAAATCAAAACCACAAGATGTCACCTCACAGCCATTAGCACAGCTATTATCAAAAGACACCGAGGTAAGAAGTGCCGGGGAGGATGCAGAGATCGGAACCCTTGCACACTGTTGGTAGCAATGGAAATTGGCAGAGCCGCTACAGGAGACAGAATGGAGGGTCCTCAAAAAATTAAAAATAGAACTACCTTATGATCCAGCAGCATCACCTTCGGGTAGACACCCAAAGGCGTTGAAAGCAGGGTCTCAGAGCGATGCCTTGCACTCCATGTTCTTTGCAGCAGCAGCGTCCACAGTGGCCAAGAGGTGGAGACACACTGAGCGCCCGTCGATGGATGGAGAGAGAAAATGCAGTGTAAACACACATGGGAACCTCATTCCGCCTTAAAAGGGAAAAAATCCTGCCCCGTGCTGCACCATGAATGACCCGTGCCCTCACAAAAAGGCAAACACTGCATGGTTTCCTCTTAAAGTACCCAAAGAAGTCAACTTCCTAGAAACAGAGAACACAGAGTGGTGGCTGCCAGCGGTGGCCCAGGGGAGCTCTTTAGCGGGTACAGAGTTTCAGACGGGCAAGGTGAAAAACTTCCGTGTGCTAACACCGCGGACACACTTAACACAACAGCTGCCCTGCCCACTTAAAAGTGGTTAGGGTGATAAGCTTTTTTTTTTTTTTTCTGCAATAAAATAAATGAAAGAAGCCAGGGGTAGGGGTGGGGGGCGCGCTGCAAAGATCACTTCGTTTGATCTTCCCGACTCGCAGACGAGAGAACTGAGCCCCAGGGAGGAGCGCCCTGCCCAGGTGCACAGCCCTGGCAGGACAAGCGAGGCAGACGGTGACATGCGGCAGCGTGGTGATGCGGGCAGCCACCATTCGGCTGGTCTTGGGCTCACTGGCCATGGCTGGTGCTAGCTTTCACAAGGTGGCTACAGCCCTGGCGGGTGTGACTCAGTGGAGTGACCTCTGGCCTGTGAGCCGAAAAGTTGCTGGTTCAACTCCCAGTCAGAGCACAGGCCTGGGTGGTGGGCCAGGCCCCCCGCTGGGGGCGTGCCAGAGGCAACCAGTTGTTTCTCTTGCACATCAACATTTCTCTCCCTCTCTTTCTCCCTCCCTCCCCTTCTTTCTATAAATAAATAAATAAATGAATAAATATATATATATTTTTTAAAGAAGTGGCTGCATGTGCCAGGGTCGAGCAGTTTATCTAGAAAATTCACTTAAGAGAAACAACCCCTGTGTAGCTGATGTCAGCTCACTGTCCCCTCCTAACTCTGAGAATCAGATTGCTGAGCTCCTTCGGAGACCCCCCACCCTACCCCAAGCCAGGATGACAAGGGTGGAGGTAGCTGTCATGGGGTAGAAGTACGGGAATCAAACCTTGATTCACACTTGACTCAGCCTCAGTTTCTCCATCTCAGAAACAGGGAAGGGCCTGTCTTTACTGGGGAACATGGCAGGTGGTTAGGAAGAGTCTAGGATGCTGGTGAATGCTGTGGGCTCTGGGGCTGGGCTCATTCACTCCTATCCTGCCCCCCCTCCCGTTTTCTCCGTGTGACCTCTTGATGCCTCTGCCAATTCATCAGCACAGTGGGGGCACCTGCACCTCTGCGGCTTGCTGTGAGGAGTCAATGAGCTCACTCGTTGAGAGGGCTTGAAACCAGGTGTATGCTCAGAATTTAATTATTGTCAGGAGAAAATGGGGCCAGGGCGTGTGTGTCCCTGCCCACCCCCCACACAGCCCTGGGTGTCTCAGCTATTGTTTGCTGCTAATGCGCCCACATGGGCCTGACAACAGAAGTGCCCTCTCTCAGAAGCGCCACCTACCACAGGGGTGTAGGCAGAGCAGGTATGGATTGTGGGACCCTGGGCCAGGCCTCTGACATGTTGCCTGGGCCCTGGATGTTCCTGGGGGACAAAGCTACCCACTGCTACCCCCACTGCTACCACAGTCCTGCCCACGCTGCTCTCAGGCATCACCCATTGACCCTGCCACTGTCCCTCGAGCACCAGGCAGCCTCAACACTTTGGGCTCCAGGCCTCCATTAGCCCAAGGCGGTGGGAGACGGGCAGGGCATCTGCCGAAGGCCTTCATGGGGCAGCGGCCGGAGGCAGCTGTCCTCCCGACAGCAGCAGCGGCTCTCCTGAGGAGAGGAAGCCGGTTCATGCCCCAGCAACCCCCAGCCTCACAAACACCGGGAGGACTCCAGGAGTCCCCCGACAGCAATCCCTTCAGGATTTGAGTTTAATCTCAAGCACGAGGGCGGGTGGGCAAGGAAAGGATTTGGTTTCATTCTTTCAGATGCCCAGGCCTTGGCCCAAGCCCCAGGGCGCAGGAGTGAAGGCGCGTGGCCGCCTGGCCTCTATCAACAAAGGCTTCCTTTATTAAATAGAGATGGCGCTACATTCCATTCAGAGGAGGAAATCGGACGTGGTGAGGGATGTGTCCAGGTTGTACCCTGGTCCCGCGTGGGCTGTGAGGGGTGAGGAGGGGCCCAGGTCCTGCTTGTCCCACCCAGTCCCAAATGCGGGGCTGGGCGCCTTCAGCCCTTGCTGTCTGCATGGCCACCCACAGCTGGAAATGGACTTGGCATCCTGAGGTCCTGCCTGTGTTTTACTTTGTGAGAAAGGTGCCCCAGTCCTTCCAGCAGGGGTGGGGTCATAGTGTCCTGGAACAGAGGGCTCAGAGAGGGAAGGGGGAAAATCAAGTGGGTGTAGGGGGGCGGGGCTTGACCCATCTTAGGAACTCTGGGGCAGTTCTCAAGCAGATACCAGTTGGCATGGAAGTCCCTGCCAGCCTCTCCTAGCACCGCTGCCCATGGGCACTTAGGATGGCAGGATCACTGGGGCAGTCCAAAGCGGAGGCTACCTGGGAACAAGGCAAGGGATGGCCACAAGGGGGTGCTGGTGGCCCAGGGCTTGGGAACTGGGGAAATCAGGCCACCCAGCAAGGAGCAAGGTTTCTTTCTGAGAAAATGGCAGCAACAATGCACCTGCAGGAAGCAGCTCCTGGAACCGGGGGTGAGGGGTGCTGGCTGTTTTGGGTGTCCCCTCCAAAAAGCTGAGCCCTTGAGTATGGGTCCAGGCTCCTTGGTCTTTGGTGCTTTCTAGAGCCTCCTGGTGGCTGTAGTACCGCCGGGGAAGAGAGAAGGGTCATCTCACGAGGTCCTGTCTGTGCTGGGATGGACATTTGGTACCGGCTCAGTGCTGTCTCGATGGCCTGGCCATTTGTCCCTCTGTTCAGCTTCTGGCTCAGGGCTGGCTGCAGGGTCCTATCTTCCTGTCTGTCTGTTAGACTCAGGGTAGCAACTGGCTCCTGCTCTGAGCCCCGCTCCGGCCTGGGCCAGGCCCTAGGCCTCCTGGGGGAAGAAGCCCAGCTTGGCCAGTGACATCTCTTTCCGCAGCCGTGTGATCTCCCAGAACATCGGCTCTGCTGTAGGCAGACAGAGAGTGGACAGCTTAGTTCAGGGTCATCTTAGGCAGGTGGCCTGGCCCCCTCTGCTGGCTGTGGGCAGGGCAGCTGGCAGGCACTCCAGGGCTCCCCGCTTCCCCAGGACAGGACCTTGGCATGTGGTGAACCTCTCTGAGGCTCCTAGCCAAGGTCTCACAACTGCTGAACACGCTTAAAGGGTCTGTGCTGTCCTAGAGGAGGTGGTGATGGTCACTCTCACAGCCTGACACACACATGCGTGTGCACACTGCCACACACTCACACACGCTTTCCAACCTCACCTCGCTGGGACCTTGAGCAGTACCACACTGTCAGTCCAGGTACCTGGGAGGAGGTGGCCCCTCAGAGCTTACCACCTGACCTGGCTTTGGCCTTCCAGAGGGACTTGACCCCCACGTTGGGGAGGAAAGACTCAGACTCCAGATTGGTTCAGGAGGAGACAGAGTTTGGAGGAATGGGAAGGTAGGCTTTGCAGACCAGGGGGCGGGGACAACAGGTGGATGGAAGACTGGTCGGGCAAGGGCTCAGTGTGACTCTCACTCGGGACTGCAAGGCCACACTTGGAGGGGACTCCCAGAGGAGGTCCCTCATGAACGTCCTCAAAATCCAGGTCAGTAACAGGGAGCTGTCCCTGAAGGCTGCGGGGCAGGGAGAGGTTTCTGGGCGGAGGCAGCAGTCACACCCAGGTTCAGCGGTGATGGTGGCTAGCCCTCCTGGTAGGGCAGGGCCGAGGAGGCTCCTTCTGTGGCTCATCTCAGCACCAGGAGGCCTTCCAGCCCTTTACTAACCCACAGTCTCCCCCCTCGCAGAGTCCTGGCCTGAGACAGGGACAGCAAAACCCTCTCTGGGTGATCCCCATGCTGCAGGCCAGCCCCATCCCTCTGGGGCACCGTTCCCCCACTGGCCACCAGGGGGTGCTCACCGTCCTGTCGCACCAGGCCTTGCTGGATGTAGCGGATGTAGGTGAAGAAGTTGCACACAGCAGTGATCTGTGGGAAGAAGGTGGAAGGGTGTGACCAGCCAGTCCTCAAAAATGGGGTCCCTTAAAAGCCAAGGCAGACCAGAGACCAGAGCGGGAAGCCCATGTCCTGTCCCATCAGAGCCAGATAATGCTCCCTGAAATGAACAGGGCTGGGCCGTTTAATTCACAGTAGCAGCGCTATTATTACTACCTCTAAGAAAAAGAATGGCAGCAACTAACATTTAATCAAGTCCACGCACCCAGCAAGGCAGGCATGCTTATTGTTCCCATTTTACGCATGGGGAAAACGGAGGCTGCAAAAACAAAGCCACCCAACAACGACCGGAGGTCACAGGACTGAGAGCAGCAGGGTGGGAGCAGGAAACCGGGCGGCCTGTTCAGAATTTACGATCACCCCTGGGGCCTGCTTGCTCTGGATGCTGCAGTGCTGGCCAGCCAGGCCTCTGCCCGGGATGCTTTGTGATGCCAGCACAGACAAGGGGTCCAGCAGCAGCTCCCCAGGCCCAAAGCCCTCCAACAGGCCCCAAGGCCTGCTCCATGCCAGGGCCCTGTGTTCAGGACTGGGCCCTGCCATGGCGACTCTCATGCCAGGGAGAGGGCATGGTGGATGCCCACAGGGGCCCCATCACCCCACTGCTGAGAGTGTTGGCCATTAATGGCTCATAGGCACCCCTCTGCCAATGATGGACTGGTGGTGGGGGTGGGGGGCAGCATGAAAGGCTGGCTCCACTGTGGGCTGCAGCCAGACTCCAGCTGAGGCTACACCCTCTTCGCTCCACATCCCCTCATCCCCCAGCTCATCTGCCCTCACTAGCTCCGGAGACTCACACAAACCTCTTAGGCTCTGCGTCTAGGGAAACCCACCCCGAGAGAGGTGGAAGGCAGCTGACAGCTGCACCCACAGCCCCTACAGAATGTCCAGTGCTCTGGGGAAGGGATGTCCACTGTGTGTGGGGGGGGGCATAGTCTGGGGAGTGGAGGAAGCTGCAGGGAGGAGGCAATGCCCTTGCTGGGCCCTCAACCCACACAAGAGCCCTTGCCAGGGCGACAAAGTGGGTACAGGAGGGTCGATGGTCTGGGAAAAAACAAATTGGTATAAAGAAAGTCCAGGGTGGCTGGGGGAGTGGGAGGGACAGGGTGAGGTGTTGCCCAGTGGCCAGTCGGCCCCCACAGGAGGCTTGTGGGCAGTGACTGACAGGGAGCAGTGGGGTTCCTTCTCCAGAGCTGTGCTTTGGGGACAAAACTTTTTTTTTTTTTCCAAAGATTTTTAGAGACAGAGGAAGGGAGGGAGAAAAAGAGGGAGAGAAACATCAATGTGCAAAAGAAACATCAACTGGTTGCCTCTTGCATGCCCCCAAATGGGGACCTGGCCAGCAACCCAGGCATGTGCCCTGACTGGGAATCAAACCAGTGACCTTTTGGTTTACAGGCCAAAACTCAATCCACCGAGCCACACCAGCCAGGGCTAGGGACAGAATTCTTGTCCCTGTGGACTCCGCACTACTTGGTCTCTTCAGGCAGGGACCACATCCTAAAACTTCACACCCTTCTCATCTCCCATGCCAGGTCTGCCCAGCACAGTGGACACACAGGCCTGGAGAGAACAACGTTCCGAATGTGGCTTTGCTAGGCAGGGGAATGTCTGGTGTGGAGCCTCCTGCTGAACCCTGGCTGGGGTTGGAAAGGGGGATGGAACAGGGCTCTGGGCACAGATGCACAAGGTGGGGGCTGCAGAAAAAAGAGACTGGATTCAGAAGGGGGAGGCCCCAGGCACGTCCCTGTCCTTTCTAAGGCTCAGGCTCCCTTAGGGTGAACAGGAGCCCAGCTCAACCTCGGGGGGAATTAACCAGGGCAACATGCTCAGATGCTCTGCGGAAGCTGTCAGGACCAGACAAGCTGCCCTCGCTGACCAGTCGGCTGCCCAATGACGGGGCCATTCACCCAGTTAGTCCCCATGAGGAGCCCCCAGCAGGTCAAGGGGAGGAGACTTTCCGTCCAAGAGGGCCCGTCCACACTGTGTCACCTGTGCACCAAGCTTGAAGTTTTCCAAACACATTCTCTTTTGTTCTTTCTAATCCTCTTGACTGTCCACAAGGGGACAGAGAAATGGGGACCGTCCCACCCTTATCCACCAGCTTGGTGAGGCTCCCTGACCCAGCCTGGGTCACAGGGCAAGAGAGGGCAGAAGCTGGGAGGCCTAGAGGACCCTTGGCACCCAAGGCTGACCATCAGGCTTGGTAACAGACACACTTTGGAACCCTCTCCAAAGCCTGGGGCTGGAGCCCAAGCTGGGTCAGGAGCATGCAGCTGAACTCTAGCGTCACGCCCTTGATTAAGGTAAACAACAGAGGTGATGGCTGTCCCTCCTGTAATTATATTCTGGCTCACAAGAAAATGGGTACCTCAGTCCTTTGGCTACAAAGCAACTGAATTCTGCCAATGGCCATGTGCGTTTAGAAGAAGACCCCAGTCTCCAGAAAGGATGCTGCAACCAACACCTTGACTGAGGTCCAGGAGACCCTGAGCAGGGGACCCAGCTGGCAGTGCCCAGACTCCTGACCCAGGGAGATGAGAATAAATACCCAGGGTATTGTTTTAAGCCAAGAAGTTTATGGTAATTTGTTACGCAGCAATAGCAAACTGATACACCTGGCTTGGCTGTGTGGCCAGAGTCAGTCTCTGCACATCTCTGAGCCTGCTCTGTGGATCAAGGCCTGGGGCCCAGAGCCCCAGCCCAGAAGGCCTCTAAGGAGCCCAGTGACACTCCAAATGGATGACTCACCCTGGCCCGGGAGGATGGCGAGATGTAGTAGTGGCTCTCGGAGTCCCCGAGCCGAATTCGGTGGCGACAGACACGGGCCAATCCGCTCAGGGCACAGGTGCTGGGGAAAAGCAGAGGGGACCATGGGGGCCAGCTGGGGCTCACCGGCCCAGCTCACCCAGGGAGGGTGCAGCAGCCAGGAGGAGGCACCACGAGAGGGGCAGGAGAGCTTGGTCAACTGCATGCCAGGGGTACCAAAGTCCCACCTCCTAAAGCACCTAAAATGCCTCTTTTACTTTACTGGGGTCCTCAGACCCAGTCACCCCTCCCCCCACCTAAGCAGGAGTCAACTCTCTCCTTCACTTAGTTACCAAGTCTCCAGGCCAGGTCACACCAGCAGGGCCCTTTGAGTGGCTCCCCTCAGCTCCTTCCAACCAGCCCTGCCCCTCCATCTCCATGTTACTGTGGGTGCCATGGGTCTGGGGTTCCTCCAAACACCTGCATCTAGCCCATCATCTTTCCCTGCAGCTTACCCACCACCCAGGAAATAGCTATGGAGAATCCTGAGTAAAGGAAGGTTTAATAGGCCCTGTGGATGCGGGACTTATCAGAGCCTTTGCCACCTCCAGGTCCACTGTGACTCTCTGACTGGACCATGGAACCCTCTTTCAGGGACATGTTCAGGGACATCTTTAGATGATTTGTGAAATGCTGGCCTAGCAGGTTAAAGCCCAAACCTCATTTGAGGACCTTTACACTCTGGCCCCCCATACCCTCTACAGCCTCAGTCCCATCTCCCTGCCCAACCCACAGCTCCCCCACGGACTCGGCGGTGTTTCTGTGAATGCCCCAGCGTCTCATACTTGTACTCATTCTGTTCCTTCCCCCTGAAAGGCCTTCCCTGCTTAGCAAACTGCTTTTTGGAGGCTTCCCCGCAGGCTGCCCTGCTGCGGGGAAGTGCTCCCTAACCTCCGCCCCCTGCTCCGCCGTGGCGAGTGTGTTCTGCTCCAGCCCTGCTCATTGCCGGCGCAGTAGCAGGAAGGACCAGATACCAGGGCTGTGTGGTTATTTATTAGCAGAAGGCAAAGCTGGCCACTGACATCATTTATGTGTCAATCAGGGCCTGGACCCCACCGTGGGAGAGAGGGGGAATTAAAGAGGGACCTGTGTCAGGCCCGCCAGGAAGAGGGAGACCCCTGCTCCTGGACTCCTTGGAGAGCCTGGAGGTCCAGGACTAGGGGCAGGATGGGTCGGGGCAGAGCCAAAGATGCCTCCTTGCCCTGCATGAGGGCAGCCACTGTCCCTCTTCTGTCAGGCTCCCCTGTACCCCTCTGGGTATACACCACACCCTGCCCACCCCCGGGAACCACACCAGAACTCCCGCAGGCACTCCTGAGTCTCAGTCCTCCTTGGCCACCCCCTCAGCAGAGTCAAGATGCGGTGGCGGGGCGGGGGGCCCTTTCCCAAGTAGGCAGGAAGGAGCAAACAGAACGAAGCTTACTTGGTGCTGCCATATTCAACTGCAGCCACCTTCACTGAGGGTGGTGTTTGTGAAGCCACAGGCTCAATGGTGAGCGTGTTCTCCTCCACCGCAGCCCGAACCAGCGCCGAGAGCTGTGACAGACCGGGCGGCAGGTGGGTTGGTGAGGAAGGAGCCTTGGCTGGGCGGCTGGGCCCACTGGCTGGCTGCCCTCCACCCCAACTCACCTCCTGCATGGTGAAGTCCAGGCAGGGGCCCACATCCTCCCGGTACACCCTTTCTAGGAAGGGGCTGTTCTTGTCCAAGGTGGGTGATTCCCTCCAGGCCTGAAACTCTGCAAACAGGGTTGTGTCCACCTGTGGCGGAGAGCAAGTGGGGAGGGGCAGTCAGGGTGGTGGGGACCAGCTTGGCAGAGACAGGCAGAGCTGAAGGTGGTGGGAGCCTGGGAGGATGCAGGGCAGCCTGCAGCATGCCAGTGAGCCTAACCCCAGTGGCTGGGCAGGAGGGCTGGGCCCCGAGGAAGAACTTCCTTCTTCCCTCTGCACCAAAGACTTTCAAACACAGGTTTCCCTTCCAGGTGTGTTTGCAGTTTCCTGGCACTGCAGGGTTACAGACTTGGGTCCTGGGCCTCATCCTGAAGACCCACCCCCAACCCCCAACTGCCTCCTTGAGGAGGAAGAGTTGGAGAGTGCTACTGCAGGTGCTCACAGGCACCCCCAGTCACGCACAGGTACATGCACACGGGGGAAACACACGGTGGCTCTGAGAGGCCCCTCCTTGGCTGCAGTGGTGGGGGGCATGCTGAGTGAATGAGGCTGTGGGGCCAGAGGGGTGGCCCCTCTGCGGAGCCATTACCTGTCGGGAAAAGGAGAGAGAGGTAGCGGAAGTTGGGGCTGCCGGCTGCTCCCCAGGCGGGAGCTGCCAGGCCGGCTCGTAGGTGAGGTGAACCGCCTTGCTGGGGACCACACAGAGGAGCAGGGAGAGGAGCGGGGGCAGCTCAGGCTGGGCAGGTGGGGCCGGTGAGGCAGACAGACAGACAGGGGACAGAGACAGACAAGAGGAAGCAGATTATCAGTGTCCAGGCAGAAGCTCAGAACTCAGAAGAGGGACCAGATGCCTGGACTGTACCTCCTCCCCAGACACTCCAGAGACACAGGATAGGAAGGGGCTGGGGGCCGCCTGGGTGTCAGAGACTCCGGGAAGCTGAGTGCCACCAGAGCCCTCGTGGGTGCACACTGGGCATAGCCCTGAGCTACACTCCTGACGTCCACGCCTCTTTAAGTCCTCCAGGGCCCCAGGAGTCCCTCTTACCATGTGAGGAAACTGAGGCACTGACAGGTGTCCCCACGGCCAAGGATGTCATAGCCCATTGTCCCACCTGGCCTAAGAATTCCACGTACCCAGCTGAGGACAGGCAGACAGCCCCTCAAAGGTCATGCTCGAGAGGGTGCTGAGAACCCTCAAGTCCCAGGGTGTCACAAGGCTGAGCCCTGGGCCTTAGGGCTGTGGCCACACAGGGCCCAGGTAGCCCCTCCCAGCACAACCTCCCGAGGCCGAGGGAGTGTGTCTCTCCGCAGACCCTCAGAGGGCAGGCCCTCAAGGCCCAAGGCCAGCCTCAGGTGCGGAGATGCCATTTACTGCTTGGAGGGGCAAGGACAGGGTACCAGGCCCCCAAACTGTATGCCCAGAGGCTGAGGGCCAAAAGTCTCATACGACAAGGAGCCTGTCCAGCCCTCATGGACAGAGAACACAGAAGCCCAGAGAGGGCAGGACAAGCTCCAGGTCATACAGTGTGTGGGAGGTAGGGGAGGGCAGGGGGCAGGTCTGGTTCCCAATGGGCCCAAATGCCTGGCAGTCAGTGGGACTGTCTCCCTTCCCTGTGTCCACTGCCCGCCCGCTGCCCCTCACCTCTTTGCCCTCCTTGTCTGGAGTGAGAATGTGGCCAGCAGCAGGGCACATGGCAGGGCACAGGGTGCTGCTGGTGCTCTTGTGACGTAAGTGGCCTTTGCGCGGCCCGGCCTTGGTGGGGCTCAGCAGCTGAGGGTGGAGCTCACGGTTGGGAGAGGCTGGTGTGGAGGTGATGACCAGTGTCTTCAAGGCTGTCACCTCTGCCTGCAGCATGTCGATCTGGCCAGAACAAGACAGCTGCCAACCTAAGCCCAGGGTGGATGCCTCCCCGGCTGCCACCACCTGCCACCCCACTCAGGACAGCAGCAATTAGCCCCGGGGGCAGCCTGCAAGCTGGGGACTGAGACACCCATTTCAGACAAGGGAGCTGAGGCTCAGAGAGGACACCTGGCCTGTCTGAGGTCACACCAGAAGCCAGGACTGCCTGTGTCGGGGAGCTGGCTGGGCCTCCCCCTGAGGGGCACCCAGGAGCCAGGAACAGCCCAGGCCCCCTTTTTATAGATGGACAAATGGGCACCTGTAAAGTAACCAGAAGTCACCTACCCAGGCTCACACAGCCAGGCAGAGGTTTCTGCTTTGTAGATGGGGCATGGGGTGGGGCCACAAATGATGATGACCATAGAAGGCAATCTCCCAGCCCCTAGAAGGCCCCAGAAAGGTCTCTGGGTCAAAGTGGAATTTCAGTGGTGTAATCTCTGCCCCACCCTCCCGGGCCCTGGTTAGCAGTTAGCCCATCATCCCTGGGGGTCCCACCGGGCCATGCGAGGATCTGACTGAATAGGAAGGTGTGCAGAAGCTCTGGACCAGCCTGGGCAGGTGGGGGCGGAGGCTCACCTTGCCCCGAGCCTCTTTTAGCTGTTTCTCTGACGCTGCCTGCTTCATGTTGGCTTCTCGAACCATCCTGTGGGCTTCCTGGGAAGAAGCAATGGTGAGCAGCCAAGGCACCCCCAGCAGACCCAGTCCCCAGCTGGCCCCCAGGTGGCTGGCTGCTGTACCTCGAAGAGGCTGGCTGTCAGCTCCTCCAGCTCCTGTTCCAGTTGCTCCCGGACCTTGGACAGCCGCTCACACTCCTCATCCTTCAGCTTTAGCTCCTGGGAGTTATGAGGTGGGCAGGCGTCAGCCCCTCAGGGGCCCCCAGGCCTGACTCGGGGGAGAGCAGGTCGCCCGACCAGGCTCCATGCCCCGAGTCATCTCACAGGGGCCTGAGCTGGCCTCCTCTGTTGCTCTACTTTAGGAGGCACTTTTGAGGCAACTCCTGCCAGGGGATGCAAACCCTACTATCGGTCCATTAGAGCTTGTAACAAGTTTTCAGAGAAGGCCAGACTGGTACGAGTCATTCTGGAAGAACGGGTCTACCCTTCGTTTGGACCTCCCTCGGGCCCCACACAGGCCGAGATAGGTGTGTGAGCCCTCCGGATGTGGGTGAGGGCCCACAGCACCCCAGGCACCCCTCCTGGGCCGCACCTTCTGGGCTTTGTGCAGCTCCTCCCTCAGGAACTCTGAGCCCTTCTCGCGGATCTCCATGGACGAGCTGCGGAGGCGCGACACGTCCACCTGGGCGGCTGCAGGGCCCTCTTCCCCGGGGGCTTCCTCCCCTGCAGAGGTCTCCGCTAGGCCTCCCTGGGATTCCTTGAGGCTTCTGCAGGAGCCCACGCTCTTCCAGGAGACAGGGACAGCTTCAAGGGGCGGTGGGTGGCCCTCGTCCGGGTGGGGCTGCCTGTGAGGCAAGCAGCAAACAGAGGGTGGGGTCTTGAGACCTAGAGAGCTGAGCCCGGGACCAACCTGGGCCTCAGTGTCTGCACCCATATGATAGGATGTTACCAGTGAGGCCACCACCAGGGTTGTCCCAAGGGCAGAATGGCCAAAAATGAAATCTCTTGGGGGCAAGAGACTTCATTTATTCCTGTTTGCTCACCACCCCCTCCAGGGCTGTGCGCAGCACACACCAGTGCTCAGCTCGGTTTGTCCAGCAGGTGACCCAGGGGTCAAGGCATCAGTGTTGAGAGTCTGAGTTTCCATTTCATAGTGTGGACAATCCCAAGGGTCCTACCTCAAGGGTCACTGGGGGCACAGAGAGGTGCCTAAAACCTTGGCACACAGAAGACACTTATGTGGGAATTGCCTTTGTTATTATTGTTAATGCAAATTTTATGCAAATTAAGGGCAGGCCAAGGAGGAAGGACCAGCCAGGGCGGGCAGGAAGATTCTGCAAACAGCCAGGCCAGGCAGGCTCACTTCCTGTCCCCCTGGATCTGTGGGGAGCAGGCCCAGCTCTCCCTGATCCGCTGTGTGACCTCAGACAAACACCCCTGCTCTGGGCCCCAGGACCCTGCTCCCCTGGGGGCAGTGTGGGGGTGGGGGCCATCAGCCTCTGCCCTCCCCTCCTTCAGCCAATCCACACTCCTGCCTTTGCCTTCCAAGCAGACCCTGGGGAGGGAAGGAGGAAGGGAGGGAGAGGGCTTGGCCAGCGGTGGTTTGTGCCAAGACAGCACCTCTGGACTCGCTCACTCAGCAAAAAGTTGGCGGCTCCTGAGCCAGCAGCTTCTGAGCAGCAGTGGCTGGGCTGGGGGGGCAGGGGTGGGGGGCTGGGCCAGGCCACTGATAACAGTGTGGAAGTAGAGGGGAGGGGGCTGGGGGAGGCCAACACAGGAGGGAGGAAAGATGAGACCAAAAAGTCCTGGATTGCTAAGGGGAAACTGTGAAAGGCAAGGCTGGGGGCCGGGGCCTCTTGCTTGTCCTTTGGACTCTGGGACCATCACCAAGCAGCCCTCCGGTCTCAGTTTCCCCCTAGGGTGACACAAAGGGCCTGGACACCAAGCGACCCCAGCAATGAACCCATTCCTAGCCCTTCACATGACCCCGTTCAGCCAGCCAGCCCAGCCCAGCCCAGCCGGCCCTCTGCTTTGGAACTGGCCTGGAGAGTGGCCTGGAGGTTTCTCTGGCTGGGCCCTGCCTGGCGGAGGTGCGGGGCTTTGATGAGTACAGTGGGAATACACACCCGTCACTTCGTTAATGGTCTGTGTGCCGGACAGGGATCCTCCTAGCACCCTTGTTTGGGAAGGGGGTCCCTGCAGCTTGAGGGGCTGTGGTGGTGCGGTGATGGCCCTGGGCTGGGGTCTGGTTCAGGGGACTCACACTGTGCCAGAGTCTACAAGGGGTGCTCTGCCCGTATTATTTTGTTTAAAACTCTCAACAGCAGTTGGGGCATTGTCCCCATTTTACAGGCGAGGGAGAGCTCACAAAGCTGGCTGGTCGGCTGCAGTGCAGGGACAGGTGGCCAGGTCTCCAGCCCATGCCCCCCCACCGCCCCCACCCGCCGCTCCCAGCGGGTGGCGGTGTGAGTGGTGGAATCAGTGCTTCTGTTGTGGATCCAAGACTGCTGGGCTACGGAGGAGCCTCCTGAGTCCCCTCCTTGGCTGTAGCAGGGAGATCTGACTCAGTTCTTACCGCACCTGGCTTCCCAGCCTCTGCTCAGGCCCAGAAACTGCCCCCCAGGAGGAAGGGACAGGGCTGGGGGAGCTGTAGCTTAGAGCAGAGGCAGCGTCCGGCAAGCCCAAGGCCATGCCGGGCTCTGACCCGAGGTACATGTGAGCCTGTGGGAAGCCTCTGCAGCAGCCCGCTGCCTGTGGCTGGGAGTTAGAACCTGTGAGAGGGGCACAGGGGTGAAGTGAGAAGGCCCTGGACACAGCACCGGGTTAGAAGTGTGCAGTCCACAGCCATGTTTGGTAGGTACCCCCACCCCCATCCCCTGACATGCCTGCCCAGGCTCTGGGTCGACAGCTGACACCGAAGGCCCTGGAGACTGTCCCCACTGGCAGTGCAGAGGTCAGGGGCTCGGCCCTCAGTCAGGCAGGGGGCAGCTGGCCCCACCTCGGTGCCACCCGCTTTGAGAGAATGAGCAAGAACCATAGGCCGAGGGTGGGGCTGACCCACAGGGACAATACAGGGCACAGATGGTACCCCAGGTCTCTGACACCCAGACTCAGAGCTGTCCCCTCTGCAGGGACCGCCCTGCCACGTCTAACACCACCTGCCCCTCCTGTGAGGGCCGAACTTTGCCCACCGGTGTGGTCTGGGCCTCTGGCCACACAGCGAAAGACTTCAACTCTCCTTCTGGTCCCAAGGGCACAGGCGGGGGTGTGGCCAGCCAGTCCCCCATCATTTTCCCAACAGGATCCCACTTCAGCTCACTGCCAGTGGGGGCGGGGGACCCTACTCTGCAGCTGGAAGAGACAGAGACCCTGGGATGCCTGAGAGAGAGCCTCTGTGGCCCCCTCCCACCCCCGGTGGGAAGGTCCCATGTGCAGATTCCCATGGTGGAGAGCGTGGAAACAGCAGGACCACCCTGTGGTCCCCAGCTGCCTACTGCCTGGGCCAGGGGTATGACACGAGAGGGGAAGGAAGGCCTCCCCTGTCCTGGGAGGGAAGCTCTGATCCGAGGACCCTCTGCCTCCCATTTCTGGGCTCTGAGGCCAGCTCAGGGACTCAGAAACTTCAGACTAAGGAGGGACCCCAGGCCCCTCGCTCCTTGGGCCCAGTGCAAGCCAGAATACTCCTCTTCCTCGCACTTCAGCCTCCCAGACCACAGGCCCGAAAACCTGGGCATGAGCCCCTGTGGCGGGGAGGACATGCTTTTCTCTCAGGTGAGCGTGGGCTACCACTTAAGTGCTTCACTAGTCTCTCCCTCAAGTCCAGGCCCACACCCTCTGCCCAAAACTCCTCAGTCCCCATTCCCTGCAGATACAGAGTCCAGCATCCAGGATACAACGCTGCCGCAGGCCACTGGGAAGGGGTCTGCTCAGGGCCAGGCTCAGATAGTGAGAGTCAAGGTCGCAGGTAGGTGGGGGCCATTTCCTAGGGCCCACAGCAGTTCGTACAGGAAAGGCCCTGCGGGGTCACTTCCCCTGGAAACATACGAGGGTGGGGGAGGCAGCCCCCGGAACCTCACTCCCCATCCAGGCCTGTGCCCAGGAGGGCCAGCAGGGCTTTTGTTTCCATCCACAAAAAAAGGGCCACTGAGAATGAAGGCCCTGGACTCCACAGTCCCCAGCAACCCCTTGGTCCGCAGGCCAGTGCTGGGGCCAGAAGGGCCCGACTAGGGTCCTGTGTGCCCCTTTCCAGCCCTGGCCAGGCCCTCCTGCCATGAGGACTTCCTGCCCCTCAACCTCTCCCTCCCTATCCACCGGCACCCAGACCGCCTCTTTGAGCCAAAGACCCCTGAGCCAACGGGCACACACAAGGGGCTCATTGAACAGGCGGGGGTGTTGTCAGCAAGGGGAGCTCCGAAGCTGGGGCAAGAGGAGGGAAGGGAGGGTGTGAGGGCCGCTCTCCCTCTGCCTGGGGCCACCACGCCCACCGTCCAATTTGGCTGACCCATCTGCAGAAACCCCCTGCCAGGGCCCAGCTCTGGGGCAGTGCTGCAGCACAGGGGGCTGGCTTCAGATTCACGCTCCTGTGCTCAGTAAGCCCTGGGGACCCTGAGGCTGATGGTCAGGTGACCTCTGCCCAGGGGACACAGAGATCCCAGGAAAGGTTTCAAGTGCTGGCTCCCAGGCCAGCTTCCAAGCCCAGCCAGGCTCAGCTTACTAAGAGGGGCCAAGTCTTCAGCTCCAAACGCACCAACACGTTGGAATCCTGAGCCCCTGCTACATACCCACTCCAGCCCACCACTGCACCGGATGGCGTGTGAGGATTGTGGTGGCTGTGTGCCCCCCCCCCCGACACCTGAATCCACAAGTGTCACTGTGTGTGAACCATATTACGCCACAGCCATGAGATGCTCTCCTCATCCTGGTTTGAAACGCGAGGCACCGAGGTTCAGAGAGGGAAGGCACCTTGGCAGGAACACACAGCAAGGAAGCCAGCAGGATGGGAAGTGAACCCAGAGTGCTGGCAGCAGTGAGTCATGTGACCTGTCACCCAGAGAAGCCTGGAGGGGAGGAAAGGGGATGAATGGCACTTTCGGAGAAGTGAGGCAGGATGCAGACCGGGTGTGAGGAAGTTTGAGATCTGCCCAAGTGGCAGTGATGGTGGCAGGTTCCACCCAGGGCAGCTGAGCAAGCCAGGCAGGCTTTGAGCTAGCAGGGGACACACAGGCACAGATGCCTCTGAGAGGGGGCTCGTGGGACCACCAGGAGCTGGATGGGGGACAGAAAAAACTGAGTTGAAATAATGAATCAACGTAGTCGAAAACCAAGGAAAAGGTGAAAGAGGGGAATGGCTGTAATGACAGGAATGAGGAACTGGGAGGGGGTCTTTCGGGGAAGGGGAAGGGGGTGGCTGAGGGAGGCACCAGGCCAGAGGGAGCAGCTGCAGCCTGAGTCAGATGAGGGGAGGGTTCCAGAAGAAGGGGCAACAGTGTCACACATGGAGCCGAAGACCAGGACTCCAGGGGTGGGAGAGGGTGGACCTGGGCAACTCCAGGAACCAGGGAGCAGGTGTGTGCACAGGAGGCGGGAGCAGCAGCAACACTTTGTAGGAGAACATGGACCGGGAGGGGGGAGGGAGAAGGGAAGAGCTAAGAAGGGAGGTCAGAACCCCTGAAGCAGGTGGGCCAAGCCAAGTCTCTCCCAGCCCCAGACCCAGGCCTGCCAGTCCCGCCCAGCCCTGATGAGAAAATCCAGCCCCGGGTCCCCACTGAGAGCCAGAACAAGGCCCCAGAGAGCAGGGCCCCCAGCACAAGGCTCACATCCACTCGCTCAGTACTAGAAGAATCTGACACCCCAAGACTTCAAACGCCCAACACACACACAGTGCCAGGCACTCCACCAGCCCTGCTCCACCCAGTCCGCACAGCCTCAGGGTCTAGCAGCAGCAGCAACCTCCTTCATGCCACATTCTAATTCATTTTGTTCCCTTTCCCCAAGCCTGTTCAGGCACAAATCCTGTGCGGGAGTCTAGGACAAGCGGGACTCTAATGAGGGTGAGTCTTGCATACAGGTGTGCTGATTATGGAACAGCAGAAAAGATCTGTACCTGTTGAGAAGGGGGAGGTAGCAATTCATGGAGGGCTTCCAAAAGGAGGCAGCAGTAAGGGTAGCACAACCCTCTTTCCCCTGCTCTTGACCCTGGAGCCCCAGGCCATACTGTCTCAGGGAAGCATTTAAGCTCTTGCTTCTAGGCTTCCCCGCAAAGCGATCAGTTTAACTCAAATAAACTCTTATGAAAATTTAAAAAAAAAGAAGAACTGTCTCAGAGCTACAGTCTCCTGTAACTTAGGCCTTATAGACAACCGCCACAGACGCACTCTCCTCAGAGCAGCCACGGCCCAGAGCAGGTAAGTGACTTGCCCAGAACCACACACCTGCCTGCAGCCCTTGAGCTCTCCTGCATCTCACCTCTGTAAAGACACAGCCCCCAACCCTGGGAGTTTGGGGTGATCCCCTCTCATTTCTAGGCAGTCCCTCAGAGCCTGGCCCTCCCTAGGACAGGTATGATGAGTCCAATCTATCAGATGGGAAAGTTGAGACTAAGGGGCTACACCCACATCAGGTGGCCACTTCATGGGAAAAAAAAAAAAAACAACAAACAAAAAAAAACTAGCCCAGAACCCAATCTGTGACCTCTGCTGACCAAGTTCCCAGTGCCCCAGCACAGTGTCAGAGGCAGGAGTACCCAAGATGCTGCCCTCAGGCCCACTCCCTTAGAGCAGACTTGGTGCCCCAAACTATGGACATGGGGCACAGTGGCAGTTGGGGAGGGTGTAGCCCCATTTGGGGAGAGCTGCCTCTCGTTCCAGAGTTACACCCACATGCAGGAAAGAGGACCCACCTGAGCTCTGGCCGAGTCCCACCACGACCACGGCAGTGGCTCTGGGTCCAGGGCCAGAGGCGTGAACTAGCACCATGCTTCAGCCAGTAACAGCATTAACAGCAGACACCCGAGAGAGGTGTCTCAGTTCATCTCACAGATAAGGTGACCCCCTATCGACCCTTCTTCCCAGATTCCTCCTGGTCCAGGATGAAGGACCCCAAGGGCACAGCTGCCCCAGAGCTATGGGTGGGGGGTGGGGGGGAAACAGGCACAGCAGCTTGTCAGAATTATGAGGGCATGAGTGACCCTGGCAGGGTCCCTCCAGCTGCTGCTGGTGCTGGGTAAGCTCCTGAGACACCAGGTCCCCAGTGGGTGCTGGCAGCTTGGCCCCTGATCTGTTAATCCCTGGCTCCAATAGCCATGTGAGGGGTCCACAAAAAGGCAGGGTCAGGGTAACCCCAAAACTCTGCCTCTCACTCCCCAGGTGCCCAGCTCCTCATTTGGCCCCTCATACTTTGCGTCTGCATTTAGGAAGCACCTACTTCATGCTCTGCACCTGGCTAGGCCCCAGGGACTCGAATGTTTGTGAAAGAAGTGAGACTGTTGAGGATATGTGGGGGTCAGCGTGGCAGCCTGGTCCATCCAGAAGGTTCCTGGGAATATGGCAGGGAGGCTGGACTGGGGACCTTCTCCAGAACCTTGAGTCGTCTCTTCGATTCTGACCTCAGAGAAAGTGTCTAGCCCTAACTGATGTGGCTCTGTGGGCTGGGTGTTGCTCCACAAAGTGAGAGGTTGCCTGTTTGATCCCCAGTCTGGGCACATGCCTGGGTTGTAGGTTCTGTCCCACGTCAGGGACTGTACAAGACACAACTGATCGATGTCTCTCCCGTGCACCAGTGTCTCTCCCTCCCTTCCCCTCTCTCTAAAAATAAATAAATAAAATCTTATAAAAAGGGAGACAGACAGAGAGAGAGAGAGTCCATCTGGTAGCACCCAGCCTTGTCGGTCCGGCCCTGGCTTGGATGCCTCCAGGGAAGGACATTCTCTGGGCCTGGATCACTCCTGGCCCCACAACCTGCTCGTTTCACTTAGAGGCCCAGAGAGGGAGGCCATACTCTCAAGATCACACAGCAACTCAGGGGCTATGTTTTGCCTTGGGCACACCCAACACAAGAGGTCACAAATACTGCCCTCACCTCTCCAGGTACCACCAATCCACCTCAACCACATTCTCCCTAAACCCAGTGTCCTTCCCTGGAGGCAAAGCCCCAAAGAAGACCTGCCCTGCTCCAGTGCTCTCCCTTTAAGAGTCTCTGGCCTCTCTACACCTCACCCCTACCAGGAGCCCATTCTCTAAGCACCCCTGCATCTAGGGATCAAGCCTGTTCCTCCCCCTCACCTCAACTCAGCTCAGGTCTTGCTGAGTGCCATAGAGCACAGTGGATCTGGCTGTGTCAGAAAACTCTCCAGCCCTCCAGCCTTCTAGGGGGGCTGCGGTCACCCCTCAGCTCTGTCTGGGAGCCCTGTCCTGGGACCACTCAGCTGGCCCCATTCTTTACGGAACACAGCCCAGCTCTGTCCGGACCTGGTCTTTCCCCGCCTGGGGAAAGAGGAAGTGTTTACCCAGCTCCATGAGAAGACCACAGCCTTCCTGCACATATAGAGTAGGGGTCAGCCAGGGCCAGGGACCACCAGAAAGCCAATGAGCAGATATGGGTGCTACGGGGGGCTCCCACCCCACACCTCTGGGCCCTGCCACTCCAGGAGCCCCAGATGGAGGCTCAGCAACTTTCAGGCGCCTTTGGCAGAGACCCAGCCCCCTTTCCCCAACTGCACTGCTTTCCAAGGGTTCTTCTGCGGGGCGGGGCGGCTGCGGGGCTCCTCTGGGTATGTACCCCAGACTTACTGACTTGCACCCCCCATCTCACTTGCTCTCCAAATGAGCTAGGAGTTGGCGCTGTCACACAGGGACGGCCTGCCACCCCCCTTTCACACTCCCAATGCCCAAAGACACCCCCCCACCCCCACCGCTGACCTCTCCCTGCGGAGTGTCCTTCCATCTGTTTGAGAGTCGGCTCTTTGGTCCTCGTGCTCCAACGGGCTCCTCCGCCGCAGAGAGGACTGGGGAGCCGAACACCCAGTCCTGTGGGTACAGACTCTGCAGGGATCCCTCATCCCCCCAGCCCGGAGGCAGCCGCAGGCCACCCGCTCGGAGCCGTGAGCGCGCCTGGACCTACCCGCTCCACATCCCAGAGCTTCGGGGCGCCCGGGCGTTTGTCCCCGCCGCCTCAGAGATCTCCTAGCACAGCGTCCCTGCCGCGTCCTCGCCGTCGCCGACTCCACCCCGGGCCAGCCGGCTTGCCCCACCGCCTGTCAGTCCTGGCCGCAGTCCGTCAGTCCGTCCGTCCAGCCGCAGCTCGCACCCGGGACCCCAGCTCAGCCCCGACCCTGCCCTCGCGGGTCACGTGGCCAAGGGGGTGGCCGGAGGACACATGCCCGGCCCCTCCCCTCCGCCCGCAGGGCGCAGAGCTCGAGCGCGCTCCCGGCCCAACCCCACTCGGCTGCCCGCCCCGGACGGTCCCACTGCGGGAGGAGCCCGATCCCCATCGTTCTTGGCCAGCAGCTCTCAGACGCTCCCCGCTGCTCCCTCTCTCCAGACACCGGCTCCCCGGCACGGCGCAGCACCCTCTCCGGCCACTCGGTTCAAGAACCTACATTGGTTACCGGGCTTTCTGCTCCGTGATCCTTATCGATTGTCTCTCTGGGTCAGCAGACACCTTCCAACCCCCTCCGCAGGCCTTCTGGCCATCATCACTCCCTCCTGAGCTCCCTGCTCTGTGTCCGTCCCTGTGCAACATTTTGCCTGGTAGGCAGGGGGGGTAGACCCCAAAACAAGTATTTTCCGTCTTACTCTCTGGGTGCTTATCCCAGGCAGGACCTGCGTTTGGCCTATCTCCAGCCCCAGACTCTCGTGCCTGTGAACACTCCCCGCCCAGCCTTGCGTTTGCCATGTTTTCTCTCTGGAGGAAGGTACCCACCATGCCCACACACCTGCCTGGTCCCACATCTGTAAAACCTTTCCCCTGCATCTCAAACTGTCAGCCTCCGTGTACCTCAATCTCTCCGTGCCTCCCATCTATCCTAAGCTCTGACCATTGCATTGACCTCAATTTCAACACAGAACTGGTGAAAAGGTAACCCTCCATCTCTCCTGCGGGCAACTATGCCTCCCACCTCCCACATCTAGAGGAGGATTGGGAGGGTGGGAAGAAGATACTTCCTTCCGGATGCTGCCAGCACTTTGTGCACTAGCTTTCTAGGCCCACAGAGCCAGGGTCCTAGGCTTGAGTTTGGCAGGTCTTCATCTGGGGACACATATGTATTTCTTTCATTCATGCATCCAACCACCCTTTCTGAGTACAAACTATGGACAACAAGAGGGTTGTGGACCCAAAGGAAACTGTGAGACACAGTCTCTGTCCTCCTGGGGCTCTAGTAGAGTGGGGAGAGAGGGTACGGGGACATACTCTCAAGGACCTCCACTTGCCCAAGGCACACCTACCTGGCTCAGTGAATGATATCTTTGTTCAAGATAGAAAAAAGTACCCCTTCCCTAGGCGGGCACAGCCCCTGCCAAGGCTCAGGACCTGGCAAGTAGAAAGCAGGCTGGATGTCCCGCCTACTCCTGCTTCCCTCGGACAGCACCTGTCCAGTGAGCACCCTGGGGCATCCCTTCCCACTTTCCAGAACCTGTCCACCCAGGCCTCCCATGCCCTTCACTCTGCAGGGAAGTTGTTTCCACAATTGTGGACAGGGACCAGCTCCCTCCTGGCATTCTGTCTCTTTCCCCACCCAGCCCAGCCCAGCCCAGCCCAGGGCCTGGCAGAAAGCAGACGTCTTCATGAGGGCTGACTTGAACCCCGAACCAAAATAACTCTTGAGCACATGCTGCCTTCCTGGCCCTTGCTTTGTTCACCATTTAGGGGAAGGGGGAGAAGGTGACTCAAAAGGTGCTCAGTACAGGACCAGGCAGGAGATGAGACCTAGTCCAAGTCTGGCGACCCAGACTGGCGGGAGATGAGGGGTGGAGGGGGTGCCAGCCCAGGGCCGTGGCTCCAGAGGAAGGGTCCTCAGTATGGGAGGATGCATGGGCTGTGGAGGCCCTTGAGTGAGGCCTCCACAGGCAAGTGTGGGGTCACCATTCTGGGAGCATCGACACCCCAATTACCAGCCAAAAACATTCCATCATCTATATATCCAGTTACCTTGGACTCCCAGGCTTCACTAGCTTCTCCCACAGCCCCATAAGCTCTGCTTCTCAGAAAAGGATAGGCTCAGAGAGGCTAAGGAAACTGCCTGATGTCACACAGCCAGGGGTGGTGAGGCTGAGACCGCTTATACCCATTTTCTGAAAAGACAGCCCAGAAACCACAGGACTCACTGGAGGCTGCAGCTGCATGCAGTCGGGCGACTACTAGCTGCCTGGCCTGCAGGTGGAGAGGGAGAAATAAAATAAGGCGTGTCTTCTGCCCCCAAGCCACTGGCCTCTGCAAATTCTCCCTGCCCTCGAGCAGTTTCCCTGGCCCTCCCCATCCCCAGCTTCGGCCACAGTCCCTTGGCTGGAGGGAGATGTGGAACAGAGCCACCAGCCCGGATGACCCAGGGCCTGACTGTTCTCCGTCCACTGTGTGACCCAAGATGAGTGTCTTCTCCTCTCTGAGCCTGTCTCTATGTCTGTGTAACCACCAAGTGGGACAAGACCACCAGGGCCACTCCCTGGTGCTGACCTTGTAGGAGGCTCAGGAAACTCCTCCTAGTTCCAAGCTGGTCCCCTGCCCAGAACTTGGCTGCTCAACCCCTCCCCCAGACCCCCTACAGAGCAAGATCTCCCCTCCCTTTCAGGTCGCCAGCTCACCTGTCTGTGTCCCAGGGCTCCTCTCCCAGGTCGCCCTCAAGTGCAGGGCACAGACCTGATGGGGCGTATCGAACAGCCCCTGAGCTCATCGCCAGGTACACGGGGCATGTTCCTCGGGCAGGGCACCTGGTGCCTTCCTCAGCGGGGTTCATGCCTGCAGGGCCGGACCAAGTGTCCCTCCGGAGACTGCCAGACGGGCAGGTGGCAGAGCCTTCTCCCTACCCCCAGGCTCACACTAACCTTTGCTATCTCGAAGAAGCAGCTGCCTGTGAGGGAGGAGCCTCCCAGACAGAAGTCTATCTCCTTCAACCCGTAATTATTAACTCCTGTGGCTCGACAGGCAGCAGAAAATTCTGGGGCCCTCCTTCCTAGGCCTCAAAGGGAGGTGGGAGCCTCCTCTACATGCCTGAGGCCCTGGGCTTCAGCTGGACCCACAGATGAGGCCACCTGTCCCCCCTCGCCCAGGTTAGCACGTTGGAAGCAGCCTGCCCAGCCCTGGCTCTAGCACTAGCTGGCTGTGTAGGCTTGGGTAAGGCCACCTGCCTCCCCCTCCCTAATCCCTGGCCTCAATATCCCCTTCAAACCTTTAACCACCAGCAAAAAGGGACAACTCAGTGAAGTAGCTAAGAACACAGGCTTGGCTCTGGCTGGTGTGACTCAGTGGACTGAGTGCCAGCCTGCGAACCAAAGGGTTGCCAGTTCGATTCCCAGTCAGGGCACAGGCCTGGGTTGTGGGCCAGGTCCCCAGTGGGGGGCGTGAGAGGGAACAGATGGACGTTTCTCTCCTACATTAATGTATCTCCCCCTCTTCCAGACTATGAACCCCTGGACCTGGTAGCCTCTCCGTGCTCCAGTTTCCCCAACTATGAAATGGAATTTCACCCTTGACGGCACACTAGGCAGGCTGCTGTTGCCCAGATATGCCCTACAACCTCTCCCTCCTCTCTTTAATCCCTCTTTCTGCAGCCTCCACCCCATCCCGCCCCACTGATAGATTTCTCTTTCACTCCTACCCACTCCTCCTGGAAACCTTCCCTTGTGATTTGCTTTCTTCTTCTTGCTTTCTTCTTCTGCAGGCAGCGGGCTCCAGCCCTCAGACACATGGTCCGCCTTGTGTTATGACAAGTGCCCCATGGTGCTGTTGGACACCCCACAAGCACTGAGTCACCCACGGGCAGAAGCTGGCCCCCACTCATCACCAAATCCTCAGTGTCCCTTCGCCAGGCACACAGCCAGCCTCAGTCCACCCGGGAGGCGTTGAATGTCTTACCCTATCTCATTTGGCCAGAATTCTAATCCTAGTCCTGCCATTCTCTGGCTGTGTGACCTTGGGCAAGTCACTTAACATCTCTGGGACTTAGTTCCTGCATCCGTAAGATGGGAACAATTCTCCCCTGTGACGTTGTGAAAAGCTAAGAAGGTAAAGTTTGTGACGTGCCTGCCACAGCGGAGACTGGAACGAACCTTTCCTGTCCCCTTCGCCCCTGCCTTCCCTCTTCTTTCCTGTCAGCGCCTGAGTTCCCGCTGGGGAGAAGCTGCCAGTTCCTGACTAGCAGTCACACCCTGCCCGCCCACCCGCCTGCGGATAACAATATCTTCCACTCAGGCTTTGGGCTTCCAAGCTCTCTCAGCCTAATGCAAACCAGATGCTGGCCTCCCTTTCCTGGCGATGAATTTTCCATGGCCTGCTCCCACCCTCTTCCTGTTTCTGCTCCTCACTGATCCCCCTGTTAAATTCTTCGGTGCCCCCACCTTCCTCTGCAGGGCAACCTCTGGGCCCACCTGGAAACAATTAATAGAAAACAGGATGTGTGAAAAGGGGGTTCTCCCCATCACCCCAACATAGCAGGAGGGGAAGTGGCTCAGTCTAGCTGGTGGTAAAGTATTCGACACACAGTCCTTCCCCCACTGAGCCCCAGCCATTGGGGGAAAACTGAGTCAGAGTCACTTTGGGAACTGTGTAGAAAACTACTTTCTGGACATTTAGGCACAGGTAGGACCCAATGGGGAGCTGTGAGGGTCTTGTTCTTGGCTGTGACTTCTTAGAAAAATCAGAACCAGAAAAGGCCTGACAGCTTCCTGTTGCCGGGGAAGAAAATGAGGCTCAGAGACTTGTCCCAGGTCATGTGTGAGTCGGAGGCGAGAGGCAGCCAGGTCCGAGACTGGCTGCCAGTAAAAGCTGCTGCCCGAAGTGGAAGTCACGAAGTCACCTCTGGGGTTGCTATCTCAACGTCATTCCTTCTCTCGCCCTAGCCCCGCCCCAGTGAGTCTAGTCATGAGGGGACGCTCAGAAGGCTGCCGGCCCTGGGCTGCTCAGCTGCCTCCCAGACAGCAGGCAGGAGTCGGATGCACACCTGGCCCAGCAAACCCGGACCTTCCCCTCCAGGGCCTTGGGCAAGCCCACGAGTGCCAAGGCGTGTGTTGGGGCTTTTCCTTCACCCTCTAGGGCCCTGTGAACCCCCTCTAGGCATCCAGGGCTGGCCCTCCCAGGGAGGACTTCGCTAAGTCCAATAGCCCGAGGGCTCCTAAAAGCCTGGCTCTGGCTGCTCCTCCCTCTGCCAGCTGTGCGGACTGTTTGGACAACTGGATGGAATGTTTTGCAAGGAGAGAGTCCCCCCTGGATCCCTGAGCTCAGATTTCAGGAGAAGAGGAGAGGATGCTGGCTTCAGGGAAAGGGGAAGAGGCTCAAGAAGTCAAATGTGGGCCTGGAGGCTCTCCTCCCAGGACTGACCAAGACACTGCCCACCCAGTCCCAGGGTGGTGGGGAGCTGGCGTGAGGCCCAAACCCCTGGAGCAAGGACAAGGCAGAAGGCGGAGGCAGCCAAATGGTGTCAGATAGTTGCTAGGGCCAACCTGGTGAAGTCAGGCTCTGGGGGCAGCCTGGGCTCCAGGAAGGGCCCAGCCCGGGACAGCGCTTTGAGAATGTTAAACTCCGTGATAAAGATGGTTCTATCTACCACCACCCCCATTTTACATGTGGGGCAATTCGGGCCCAGAGCCGGCAGGCACTCTCCCCAGGTGGGTGTGCAGCTGGGCTGGAATCCAGGTTCCTGATCTTGACTTCGCTCTTCTCACTGCCCAGGCTGTCCCCACTCTCACTCCCAGTCCGGGCACACAGACACCCAGCCAGGGAACGGTCATCACCCTTGCTCTTCCCCAAATGACCACTGCTCGAGGGCGGTGCTCTGGGTTCACAAAGAGAACACACAGGTGCTGAGCTCCCCACCGGCTTCAACCTGCTTGTGGAGGCCCTGAAAGCCAGAGTTCACATGTCACCCCCTACTCTGGGGCCAGAGCTCCTCCAGATTCTCCACCACAGCTGCCCAGGCCTCCCCAAGTCCCTCGAGTAGGGCTGAAAAGCTCAAGTCTTTGACCCACTGCATGGAAGAGAGTTTGAGCCTTGGTTTACTCACCTTAAAACTGGAGGGTTACCCTTGTGGTACTCTCCTTGTCTTGTTTGTGGGTGCTGCTGGTGAGGGCCAAGGGATGCCAGGGGGCCCCTTTGGGGACTTAAATATTTCCCAGAGACAAAACCATTAGCGCTAACATGCAAAAAGGAGAGAGGAGATTGCTTTGGCACAAATGGGTATGGGAGTCCCACCAAGGTGCCTGAGGGCCTGGGCTGGATTGCTGGAGTGGAACCTGTTTGCTCACTCCCAGCTCCCAAGAAGTTAATGGAATTAGCTCAGGCACCTAATGGAATTCCAGAACCAGCCAAACCTTCAGGGGCAGATGTGACTAGAGGGGGAAGGTAGACATACCCTCCCCCTGCCCAAACCTGGGGACTCTTCCAAATGGCAGGATGTGGAGTAGGGCTGGGACCATGCCGGGACATTTACATTTGAGGTCAGACTTAGTTCCCCCTCACCTCACACCACCACCGGATGTGGTCCTGCATCACCCTCTGTTCTCATATGGAAGGTGAGGAAACCGAGACTTAGAAAGCTTAAATAATTTGGCGATAGTGAACAACTGATGGAATTAGGATTTTAATCTAGGTTTGTCTGACTCCAAAACTCATGTTCTTATCCCTCTGACATTTACTTTCTTGGAAGGAAGGATAAAGTGAGGCTCTTTGGAAAAAGGAGGACTTGAGGAAACAGCGCAACTTAATTATACAGACATGAAAAAAATAGAGATGGAAGGTGGGCATTCTATGCAGAGGGACCATCAGGAACAAAGGCTTGGAGGTGGGTCAGAGACAGGCACAGACACAGAGGAGTCAACCCTTCCCTCCGTAGAGGTTAAGCCAATTTGGGGACAATAAAGAAAAGACTGGATGGGCAGGCTCAAGATGAATCATGAAAAGCCTGAGAGGTCAACTTAAAGAACTTGGACTTTATTCTGAAGGCTCCAAGGAGACCTTGAGCAGAAGAGTGATGTGATCAGAGCCCTGCTTTTGGGAGATAAAATTGGCAGCAGTGTGCATAGAAAATACAAGTGAACACTTACTAATTTCCAGAGAGGAACAGACTTCCTAAACTTAGAAGCATTTGAAGAGTCCTCAAAAGAAAAATCAATAGATCTGCTTACTTTAGAATTTAAAACTTTTCTACATTCCTCCGTTCTCCAAAAAATTAACAAAAATTAAAAGGCGAATAGCCTGGGGAAGATATTGCCAGCAAATGGCAAAGTGTTAAGATCTTTAATATATAAAGAATTCACAAAAAACAAGATGAAAAAGACTGAGTGACAAATTAATATGTCCATTCATTCATTCATTCATTCAACAAATATTTAATGAACACCTGTGCCAGGTGCTGAGGAGATAATGGTGGACAAGACAGAGTTTCTATACTCATGATGTGTACAGTTTGGGAGAGGGGTAAGTAGGAGGCATTCAGACTTGCAGCAGGTATAGGGATGGGAAGTACCTCAAGGAACTCTGAACCTAGATTTGAAATCTAGGAAATGTTCCCAGGAGAAGAGTGTGGGAGTAGGAAAGTGGGACTATTGATAGAAATGAGTCTGGCAAGGGCACCAGGGGCCAGAACACACAGGACCTTGTGTGCTAGGTCAGGAGTTCGAACTTTGTGCTGGAGGGCAACAGGGCATCATGGAAGGGTTTCAGCAGGAGTCTAATATGATCAGACTTACCCTTCCAAAATTGACATAAATGTTTCCTGCGTGTGTGTGTGTGTGTGTGTGTGTGTGTGTGTGTAAAGGACTGAAGAATTTCCGCTTTCAGTGAGGTGGTGGACTTGGAGCTTTGGGGAACTTTCCTAATACGGGAAAAGGATGTCCTAGAAAGAGAGGCCACAGTTCTCCTAAGCCCTGTTATCTAACAAGATCTCCAAAAATCACTTTCTAGCCCGCAAAGGAAAGTGAGAATGAAGCTGGGAGGTTGGCCAGAAGGAGGAGGGCAAGTTGAATCTTGGGCAACTACATTGAACCAGGACCCTCAAGGATGGCGGAAGTGTCTATGCAGTAATACTAAAATGATGGCAATGTTTAGTAAAATAAAAGTTAAATTCACCAGGAAGATGTAACAATTTGAAATTAATATGTGCCTAATAAAATAGCTTAAAAGCATTTAAAGCAAAAATCAATAGAGCTATAGGGAAAACTAGACAAATCTGTAATTATGGTATGAGGTGTCAATGAATCTCTCTCAGTTGTGAACAGATCAAGGAAACAGAGTACCAGGAGCTGACTGCAACAGAGACGTCCAGCGTCAGCCATAAAGGCTCAACCACTGAGCTCTGGGCCAAAGCTGCTTGAGGAAGCCATGAGATGCCTCTATTTCCTTCCCTACCTCTTGCCATTGAGCACCTCCTTTCCAAGTCTAGCATAAGATGGGAGAGTTATCCTCTGAAGATGGTAAAACAGAGAGGCTTTGGGCCAGTATCTGACTAAGAGGATGAAGTGATTGCATACGTTGAAAACGGAGACCCCCACCCTCTTCTCTCACTTGGCAGCCAGACCTTTACCCTTCAGGCAGCAGCTTGAAAGAGCCTTCCCTGGGGGACTCTGGTCACCCCAAGAAGGCAGAACTAAAGACCTTAGGACTAGATTTGCCCAGGAAATGCCCAGTAAGTACACCATAGTGTGAAGCTCAAAGTCAACATGCTTACAGTTTCCCATCAGTTTTAAGCTTCCATTCTTAGCAATGAGCAGACCATGAAGGAGAACCTCTGATATGACAGAAATCAAACCTAGTAAGCAGGGAAAAAAAGCAACCTGCAAGAAACAGAGGCTCAGAAAAAAACTATAGTTAATATCCTCAGAGAGAGAAGAGAAAGTATTGCATTCATGAAACAAGAACATACTTTTCAAACAAGTAAATATTCAGAGAACAAAAAGAACTTAGGGATTAATGTTTTTTGGAAAAGATGATGGCAGAAATAACTGTGAAGAAGGGTTGGAAGACAAAATTGAGGGACTAGGTCTCAAGATAAACAAAAATAAAGAAATGAAAACTAAAGGATTAGGAAATTAGAGGACAAATTTAGGAGGTTTAATATCTGAAAAACAAGGGTTTCAGAAAGAGAGAACAGAAGAGAGTAGAGGGAATAAGACATCAAATATATAATTTGAGACCATATCCTCAAACTGAAAGAAATGGTTTGTCAAATTGAAAAGGCCCACTTGTGCCTAGCAGAGCCAATGAAAACACTAAGTAAGATACATTAGTACACAATTTTAAGAAATTGGGGACAAAGAGACGATCTTACAAGCTTTACAAGCTTTAATATCCTTAACATCAAAGCATCTGGAATCAGAATTGATTTGGATGTCTAAGGAAGGGCAACAGAATCAAGAAAACAGTGCCTTCAGAATTCTGAAGGAGTATTATTTTCAGCCTAGAACTCTGTGCCAGTCAAACTATCACTCAAATATATAAGCAGGTCTCAAAAAACGTAACTCTCATTATACTCTTTCTCAGAAACTACTGCAGGATGTGCTCCAACAAGACGAGGAGTAAACCAGAACCCCCACCCCCCGCCGCCCCCTGCACAGGTTAGGAGACAGGAAAGCCACCATAGAACAAAAGAAAAGGGAATCTTCAGGATGATAGTGAAGGCAGATCTTGGGATCCTGCGTAGGCAAAGATGAGAATTAGTCCAAATTGGAAGAGAGACGATCAAGAGGTTGGTACGTTGGGAGTAGTCATGACCATACCTCTGCCACCAACACTTTGTGTACCATCTGTACCATCACTTTGAACTCATGAAATATCACGGGGTGTGTTCAGCCAAAGCAAAAGAGTAAACCATAAGAAAGAAAGAGGACACAGGAAAACAAGGAACCCAACCCAGGACAATGAGAAAGATTATTCCATGGATGAGAGCAAAGTTCCTGGACAAAGGCTGTGCAGCAGCAGCAGCACAGAGAGCAACCAGCCCAGGTGGAGAAGAATCATGGTCATTAGAAATGATGTCTCTGAAAAGTCATTGGAACTGATAGATCAACTAATGTGACTGAAGATATTGGAAGATGTGGGAAGAATTAACCATAGGTGGATACAAAACAAACAAACAGACAAGACAAGAAAATTAGAAATTTTAGAGTAAACCGAAAGTAGAAAATATAGTTTCTAAAGTGCTCAGGAATGAATAACACTTGAGTAAGCATAAAAATGTAAAGGTCAAATATTTCCTTAGTTCTTGTTGTCTTAACCCACAATGGTATCAGGTAACTAAACCCTCATCCTCCAAATGAGAAGTCAATAGATTAGCCTTGGCTGGAGTGGCGCAGTGAGCACTTGCTTGTGAACCAAAGGGTCCCAGGTTTGATCCTCAGTCAGGGCACATGCCTGGGTTGCAGGCCTGGTCCCCACTAGGGGGTGCATGAGATGCAACCACACATTGCTGTTTCTCTCTTTCTCTTCCTCCCTTCCCCTCCCTAAAAATAAATAAATAAGTAAAACATTTAAAAATAAAAAAGTCAATATGTTAAATGATTATTAAAAAGTTGTCTGCGTACTCCTGTTATTTAGAAGATAATGAAGATGCATAAATCCCAGAAGGCATGGCTAGAAGGTGCTGGAGAGGAGGGAGAGGTGGAGCAGTAAATTGTTGTTTCATTATAGGCCTTTTTGCGACCATTGACTTTCCAAATTATATACACATTTTACTACTTTGACAAAATCAAAATTAATTTTAAAAAGAAAAAAGAGAAACCCAACAAGGATGTATGAGAATAAAAAAATATAAGCCAACATCACTAATTCTAGGCACCAAAATTCTAAATGCAATTATTAGCGAACTAAATATAGAAATGAGTGTGTAAGAACAGACATGTAGACCAATGGAACAGAACTGATAGTCCAGAAACAAATCCATACGTCTGCTGTCAATCGACTGTCAATGAGAGTGCTAGTGTATGAGGGAAAAACAGTCTTTTCAACAAATGGTGCCGGGACCACTGGGCATCTGCATCCAAAAGAATGGAGCTGGACCTTCATCTCACAGCACATACAAGCATTAACTCAAAATAAGTCAAAGACCTAAATGTAAGTGCTAAATCTATAAAAAATTTCAGAAGAAAATGAAGGGAAAACCTTCATGACCTTGGATTTGGAAATAGTTTCTTAGAAATGACGCCAAAACAGAAGCAACAGAAGAAACAATCGGTAAACTGGACTTCATCAAAACGAAAAAGCTTTTGTGCATCAAATGGCATCCTTGGGAATATGAAAGGGCAACACACAGGATGGAAGACAGTATTTATAAATCACATCATACACCTTACAAGGGTCTAGGATCCAAAATACATAAAGAACTCCTACAGCTCAACAATAAACAATTGAAAAATGGGCAAAGGACTTGGACGGACTTTTCTTTGGTGAAGATACACAAATGGTTAGCAGATACCTGAGATATTTCCTGTCATTTGTCAAGAGGGAAATGTAAATCAAAGCCCCACTGAAAGCCCACTGCACACTCACCAGGATGGCTGTATTTAAAACAAAAACAGGAAAATAACAAGTGTTTCTGAGGATGTGGGGCAATGGGAACCCCCACAAAATGCTGGTGGGAGTTTAAACTGGTACAGCCACTACGGAAAACAGTTTGGTTGTCCTTCGAAAAGTTAGCCGTAGAAATGCCATCCGAGCCAGCAATTCCATTCCTGGATATGTTCCCCAAAGAACTGAGGACAGATGTTTAAACAAAACCTTTACATAAATGTTCAGTACCAGCCCCCAAATGGAAACACCTCCTGTATCCCAGGGGTTTGCTCCGATGAGGAGATGAGATCGTTTTTAACAGTGTCTAGTGCACTGCCTGGCACCCAGTGAAGGCTCAAGATGGGGCGGGGGGGTGTTGTCTCTTCCCCTCTCCCCACAGACCCCCCAGAGTGCTAAGCACAGCTGTGTTTAGCACGTGGAACTGAAACCACAGGAACCTTCTGGAACAGTAAAGAGACACCCTGCTCTGACTCAGACAGTGACCTCCTCATCCCTCCCAGCTGTAACTCTAATTCTGGGGACTTGAGACAAGTCCACTTCTTTCTCTAGGCCTGGGGTTTCTTTGTCTGCAAAACGAGCAGCTGGAGGAGAAGCCATGAGGAAAATTCCCATTTTTCCCATGGCAAGCCAACCGCTAGCATGCCCATTCGACAGATGAGGAAACCTGAGGCCACACTGACTTATACTGAATGAGTGACAGCTCCAGGTTTTCCCAAACCCAGTGTGTTTCTCCAGGAGAAGGCTAACCTGTGACACCCCTTCCCCTCCTGATCTGCCCACGGGCCCTAGTCCCCAGCAGGCAGGGTGGATGGGGGTAGGGGACGTGGACAGGGTCTGCACCTCACCTGGCTGGCCTCATTGGGGCAGAGTCCATGGCAACAGGGCAGCTCAGGGATCAGCGTTCTCCCCAGGTTGTGGTGAATCCTTGTGCCTTGTGTCTCTCATAGGACTGGCTCTGGCCTAGTCCATGCTATTCCATTGTCGCTGGTGGGACTGGGCTTGGTGAGGCTGGACCCAGTCCCGTCCCAGCCTCTCGCTGCCTCTTCTGGTCCCCGTGTCTTTCTGCAGGAGCCAAGGCTCATGAGCTCATCTCTTTGCACATTGAGTCTGTCTAGCCCGTCAGAGGTGAGGGCTGCCTGGCCCGACGGCACAGGTGTTGTCTGGCCCCAGGCTGGCAGTACCCCTTTCCTCCCCTGTCCAGCTATGCCAAGTCCTTCCTTTTCTTTCTTGGCTTCTGCCCTGTTTATTCTGTGTTTGTCCCAAGAGAGGGGTATGGGCTGACAGGTGCCCTATGCAGTGCCTGGAGGCAGCATCCAGGCCTGGCTGGCCCACCCCAGAGGCCCTTGACCACTGCCCCCAGCCACGCTGTGTCCCCTTCTTCCTGCCCAGCCGAGGCAGGCCCTGGAAGGGCTCAGTGGCAACCCTCTGTGATGATGCTGTTGCCATGGTGCTCCTAGATGAGAAGGTCATAGCATTCTGCCTTTGGAACTTCCACCCACCTGCCCAGCTCTGCTCTACCTGCCCCAGACATAGCTCTCCACTGGGGCACTCGAGAGCACAGGTGTGCTGCAAGTCTCTTCCAGGTCTCCTCCATCCCTTGAATCTCCCTTCAACCCCAACAGAAACCACTACCCTAACACATAAGGCTCCCCCCCTCAGATACTGAGCTCCATTGCAGAGGGCAGCGTGGGTAATGGAAAGGGCACAGGATCCAAAACAGAAGACCATATTCCAGTCCCAACCTGGCCCTTTACAGCTGTGTAGCCTGGGACAAGGCAGGCCTTGCATTTCAGCATCCTTCTCTGTAAAATGTGAACAATAATGCCATATCAAACAGTTGCTCAGTAATTCCTCTGTGACTTTTCATGGTCTATTCCCTTGATATGTAATGCTCTTCCATCCTTCTCAGCTGAGACGAACTCCTACTCATGCTGCAAGACCCAGTTCAAATGCTCCCTTTGTAAAAGTTTCTCTGACCTCACATACTTGGCACAGATATTAGGCCTTGATGTTCTGTGTCAGAGTTATTTATTTCCCAGGTTTTTATTTGACTATGAATTCTTTTTGAAAAATTTATTTTTCAATTATAGTTGGCGTCCAATATGATATCAGTTTCAAGTGTACAATATAGTGATTAGACATTTATATAACTAACAAAGTGATCACCCCTATAAGTCTAGCATCCACCTGGCACCATACTTAGCCATTACAATATTATTGACTATATTCTCTGTGCTGCACATTAAATCCCCGTGGCTGTTCTGTAACTGCCAATCTGTACACCTTAATCCCTTTGCCTCCCCCCATTCCCCCCAACTCCCTTCCTTCTGGCAAGCATCAGTTTGTTCTCTGTAGCTACGAGTTTGTTTCTGTTTTGTTTGTTCATTTATTTTGTTTTTTAGATTCCACATATAAGTGAAATCATATAGTATTTGTCTTTGTCCAACCTTTTTTTAGCATAATATCCTTGAGGTCCATCCATGTTGTCACAAATATTTCATTCTTTTTTACGGCCAATTAACATTCCATTGTGCATGCACATCCCATCTCCTTTATGCATTCATCTGTTGAAGGACACTGGCGTTGCTTCTGTACCTTGGCTATAGTAAATAATGCTGCAGTGAACATAGGAATGCACACATCTTTTTGAATTAGTCTTTTGGATTTCTTTGGGTAAATTGACTATGAATTCTCAGAGGTAGGAATTAGCATAGTCCCAGTTTGGGCATCAGGTGGTTTGTTGAATAAACTACTTTGCGAATGGAAAGCAGAAGAGGCCGACTCTGACCCGGTCCTGGAAGGAGTCAGTCCTGGGACCCCTTGTCCAAGCACGACTTGGGTCGATCAGTGCTCCTTGTGCCTTTTCTATGTGCCCAAGCTGTCCTGGGCTGGCTGGGAAAATTTTCATGGCCGAGACCCAATGGGAGATGCCATGACTTGTGCTTAGTGCTGGCAGGGTGCCTGGAGCACCCAGCTGCTCAGGGTGTTCCGGATATCCTGGGGGATATCCTCTGGGAGAGGAAGGGAGACTGGGGCAGCACTGTTGGCGGGACTTTGGGACTTTGGGGATATTGTGAAGAAACCCTCAGTTCAGGAGGAAGGGAGGGGGCCCTCCAGTGTCTGCTGGCTCCCTCTCATGGCTCTACAGCTTCTGGTCAGGGTCAAGGAAATGAAGGAGCCATCCAGGGCCAGATCCAGAGTCCACACGGATTCTAACCAGCGCAGCCAAGCTTCTGGGGCTCTAGAGCCAGCTAGTCAAGGGCTCCCTCCAGTGGACACCATAGGGGAGGCAAAACCCAGAGACGCCACGAAGGCTGGTGTTTCACTGATTCCTTCCACTAAGAGAGTGAGCATCTCTGGGCCACGCGTGGTGCCAGGCTCATGTTTCAGTTTTAATTAAAATACATATTTATTAATCATCTGCTAAGTGGGAAGCTCTCTCAAATGTTATGTGTCAGTGGGAGAAGATGGAATATAAGGCAGAGAGATATTCCTTCATAGCAGTGGTTCTCAACCCACACTGTCTATTAGATTTGCCTGGGGAAGAGGAAGAAAACCCCAGACCTGGGCCCCGTCCAGGCTAAAGGAATCTGCAGGAGGTACACAGATGCACCCTGGGTTTGCAGGTAGTCCAGGAAAAGTTGACAGGTGGCCAGGCATAAGAATCACTGGTTTTGGAGAGTTGACTAAAATATTTCTTGTCCAGCCTTCTCATCCACTGAGGTAGGTGGTGGTGTCCCATTTTGCAGACGAGGGGCCTGAGGTTTGAGTGACCTTTCCCTGGTTCAGTTAAGGAGAGTGATGGGAAAGGTGTTTCACATATCACAGTGTTATCATCGGAAAGGAAAGAGAGCAAAGGGAACTAGACCTTGAGTTTAATAAACTAGGGAGCATAAGCCTGTTTGCTTGCTCACCCAGGGAGCTGCAGCTTCACGCTCCAGAGGATCACAGCATTGCTCCACCAAGGGCATTAACATTCTTCCCTCCCCCTCTCTGGAATCGATAGTTGAGGGGGGGTGGTGCAGGGGGTGGTGCTGGACCATAGAAGCCTGTCAGTCTAACTAGGGGGTGGACTTATGAAAGCCCCCAAAAGTTTGGAAAGTCGAATGATTCTTCTGAGAAAGCACCTGGCCCATCTGAAATCCAAGCTCTTGGTCATAACTTCGGGGGAACAAAGAAGCCTGTGCTCTCTCTCCACCTCCCCACCCCCCACCTGGTGATGCACCCACCCAGTCTGATCCTGCATGCTCTCTCCTAGGAGCACGAGACCACGTGAGCCTAGCAGCTACCAGCCTTGCAGCAGATGGTATGGGCTCCAAAAGGACTAAGCTCTCTCTCTTGCTCTTGACTGGCACTTGCTTGATGAACACACCTGTTCCCTCCGTGTGGCCCTAGCAGCCACGTGGCCCATGGCCACACAACTTCACACACAGGCTCCAGGGGGCAGCCCAAAATGGACTACAGCTGGAAACACACACCAAGCTGGCCAGATGCTGCACTGTACTAAGCTTTAATATGAAGCAGAAACTGGATGCTGGCTTTTGTTTTGGCCTTGCCGAGCACACAGTTGGACTTTTTCCATGGCGGGAGGGAGGCAGATGAGACGTCCCAGGGGCGGCTTCCATCTCCAGAAGAGTAAACCATCTTGCCACCCCACAATCTTTCGTGCATGGGTCCTTGGATGCTTTCCTTGCTGCCACATGGAAGAACCCAGTTACCACCAACTGCAGTGGGAGGCAGGGCTGCAACAAATGCTCCTTCAGGGCTGTCCCTGCTCTCTGAGAGACCGCCTCATATGTCTGTCATGAATAGAAAGAAAAAAAAAACAAGGTCATTGTGAAATAATAGTAATTTTTTCTAGGCATTGAATTATAGAGGCAAAAATGGCATGCACTAAAATCACCTGCAGTCTCAGCATTGTTACACTTAGGAGTATGTCAGAGAGAGAGAGGAAGGGGGCCAGGAATTTATTTTGAGATTCTGTAACAGGGTGCAGCCAAGGGGGGGGCCAAATAGGGATTTGTAATGGAGTCCAGAACTTGGTGTCCAGGAAATATTAGGGAAAAAAATATAGGATATCCTTACCCCCACAAGTCTGAGCTGGGGGATGGGACACACTGAGCAGGGCCGTTGAGAAGAGCTTGGAGGTGACTGGCCACAGCTGCCCGGATTTACTATGGCAGCCCAGTAAAGCTGGAAAAATACGGGAATGCTGGCAGCTGTGGCCAATTGTGGGAGGAGTCGGAAATGGTGCCGCAGAGGAAGATTGGCGCTGGGATTTAAACCCAGGTGTGGCAGCCATGCGGCAACTTTCTGGGACCACGCAGCTTGGGCAGAGAAGAACTATGAATTTCTATTTCTCTTTCTGAGATACGGTACCCCAGACTGGGCAGAGGGGGAAGGAAGGAGTGTGCATTTGTGGGTATTCTGAAGGACTTTGGGATCTCAATGAAGACATTAAGTCATTACTCTTAAGTTTGTATAACTCTTTAAATAAGTAATCCCTTTCCTTTTCACCAATCTCTGGCATTGAGAGACATCTTTCCCTGGTGGTGGGCAAGGTGAACCTAGTACGGAGTGGGGGACCCCTGGAGCACAAGGGTGGGTCCATTCGGTAACAGTATATCGTCCCCCTCCACCTTGGGTCTGCTCTGTAACAATTCGAGATCATATTGTAACTCAGGGCTTCTGGACACGTGGTCAGAAGACTGCTGGCACTGTGACCCCACAGTGCTTGTTAGAAATGCAGCATCCCCTACGTCACAGGATCACACTCCAGAGAAGGATGCTGAGAAAGCCACACATTTAATAACTGTCCCTAGCCCTTCTTATGGCCACTGAAGACCAAGTGCCACCCCTATTTTAAACTTTCCCTTAATTCAAGAGGAACATGTCCTGGATGCACCACTTCCAGTGGCTTAGGAGGGTCCTTGAGTATGGATTGATGCATTAAAATGTGTGGAGCCAGCTGCTGAGACATTAACCAGCTGCCCTCGGGGACCTGGGTACTCACTTGCATTTCTCACGGGCTGGCTGGGAGGCAGCAGCACAGTCACCAGAGCTGCTGTGTCATTATGCACCAGGCCTGGCCCACACACAGCAGCCCCCTGTCTGCCTTCTCCTTTACTAGCTCACAACCAGCTTGTTATGTCCTGTGGGCCAGTCAAAGCCCAAAGAGCTGATGTCACCAGCAGCCAATCAGAGCTCCTCACTGGTGTACGCAGAATTCTGTCACTCTTACTGAAGTGATGGAATTCTAAAGAAACACCATCTTTGGAGACTGGGACACTGAGGTCTAGAGAGGAGCAGAGGCCCACCCCCTGGAGGCAGAGCCAGGACTTCCAAGTGTGGCTCCTGGAGCCACCAGAGCCCCTCAGGGCCTGGGCAGAGGCTCCGCCTCAGGTACAGCTCTGGCCCTCCTGCCCACAGCTGTCCCTGGAAGACCTCAAGGGTCAGATGCAAATCCCTCAATCTCTGGACTTTAGGGCCCCAAGAGAATGGTAGGATTGGCAGGGTCCATGGTGGAGGGGTGTTGCCAGAAATGTCAGCTCCACAACCTGCCAGGAAGGAATTAGAGGGGTCCCGGTGACTGTGCTGGCTGCTGCTTATGGGCAGATTATGGAGAGGAAACACAAGGGCCCCTTTGTGGAGGTGACGGTTTAGGGAGTCAAGTGACGGCTTAGCACCCACAGCAGGAATGCCAGACCCTAAGTGTAGGCAGGGACACTGGCCACAGAACCCCAGAAAGTCCCACCAGTCCCGTGGCCAGACCCTTTTGAAGGATCACCCGACCAGCCTGGAGCTCTGCCTGTGAGTAGAGGTTGCCTGGGCAGGCTGGGTGGGGTCTTGAGGGCTGTTGGGGTGGATAACTGTCCCAGCACACGTGTGTGTGATGCATACACACAGGCAACACATGTGCAGGTGTGTGGGTGCCTGTGTGTCTGTGCAAAGGCCCTGGGTAGGGAAGAGCTTGGTGTGCGCTAGACATAGAGAGAGAGCCAGTGTGGCTACTTCAGAGCAAATGGGAGAGGGTGGGTGTCAACCATGGCTCCTGTAGATTTTTATTGGGAACCTCCTTTGAGAACACAGTAGAAGCTGCCACTCTAAGGAAGGAATAGGCAGTAAACAAGCAGATCGTCTGCAAAATATAATTTCAAGTATAACACAACTAAGGGCTGTGTAGAAAAATTGGGCAAGGTGAGAAGACAGAAAGTGTGAGTGGCACTGGGATGCTCTTTTCAGGTAGGGGGTTGGAGACATTCTTTCTGAAGATGTCACCAGAAATGGGGATGAGCCAGAGTCAGGTAAGGAAGAGCATCCCCCAGGCAGGAAGATCAGCAGGTGGAAAGGCCCTGGGGCCACCCTTCAGGAAACATCTCCACCAGCCTGGCTCTGTTCTGGGCTCTGGGGACAGGACGGTAGACAAGACTGAGCAAGCCTCTTACCAATTCTTTCTCCAGGGTGGGTTGAGGGAGCTTGGGGAGCGTGCAGAGGATTGGCCCCATGTGTACACTGTTGTCATCGTCCTTGTCATGCAATATAAGGGCACAGACCTAGCTTCCTCTTCCCTGCCAAGGCTGTGTGGGGTGCCTCTGGGCTCACTTCCTACCTTCCCCAGGCAGTCAGAGCTGGCGGAGCTGTACAGACCACCTCACCCCCATTTCAATGTCCTGAAGGAAGAGCTGAGGTCCAGAGCAGGCAGGATCCTAGTTAAGGGGACACATGAGCCCCTGGCAGGCTCTGACCAAGGCTCCCGCTCTCTCCTGGAACCCCCATCGGTGTCCCTCTCTGTCCACCAGGACCCAGCCTACCTGCAGCAGCCCAGTCAGTGCCTGACCATGACCGTCACCTACTCAAGCCAAGTGGCTAATGCCCGCTTAGGCTCCTTCTCCCGCCTGCTGCTGTGCTGGCGAGGCAGCATCTACAAGCTGCTCTATGGCGAGTTCCTCATCTTCCTGCTCAGCTACTACGCCATCCGCTGTATTTATAGGTACAGGCAGGCAGAGGGGATGAGGTGGGTCCTGGGAGGGCTGCAGCTGGGGCTCGGAACTCCTAGGAGACCTCCAAGCCACCCAGGGGGTCCATGCACCAGAGACTGATAAGGCTTAGCTGAGCTTGTGGCCCAGCCCCAGGGGGCCTGAGTGCTGGGGAGGAGAGAAAAGGAGGCAGACTGGGAGGGAGCACCTCAGACACCCATTCCTCCAACCCAGGGTGGGTCCTGGAACCCAGGCCTCACCTGGTTCTCCGCAGCCAGCCTGTGTTCCTGAATTCTGCCCAGGCTCACCGGTCCAGATGGTACTTTTTTTCCCCAATAACAATGTTTATTTAAACAATAAATATAGGACAGATATAGTCACAAAATATAGGATGAATATATGATAGCATTTTAAATAGAAAAAGCATTAATGACTGAATAGATTGAAAATATCGAATACATAAAAAGTCTTGAGTTCATAGTGATAGTAGTAATCACAAAACACATTGGTTTTCTTTGTTACTAGGGCACTAATATAGTGTTTTTAATAGACTTTTTTAGAGCCATTTTAGGTTCACAACGGAATTGAGCGAAGGCAGAGTTCCCACATCTCCGCCCCCGCCCCCACACGTACATACACAGAGCCTCCCCACCATCAACGTCCCACAGCACAGACAGTGGTACCTGTCACACGAGATGAGCCCACGTAGACACACGTGTCATTACCACCCAAAGTCCACCGGACAGTTTACATGAGGGTTCGCCCTTGGCGTCGGACATTCTGTGAGTTTGGGCACGCGTGTGACTTGTATCCACCATTACAGTGTTGTGAATAACGGTTTCACTGCCCTAAAATCCCTCCATGCTCTGCCTATTCAATCCTACCGCACGTTTTTTTAAAGACCAAACGCCCTTTGTTTCAACCTGCTTAAAAAGAACAGCAACTGCCCTTTGGATCCTTTAAAAGGAGCCCCAGAAAATGGCAGCACTGGCATAGCCTGTGGTGGAGGGATCCCTGAAAGGACCTCCTCCAGCAGGACTTTCCTCTGCCTCACGGAAAACCTCCCCGGGGACCTCCTTCAGCCACGGAAGTCCTCGGTGGTTCAGGGCTACCAGGGAAGGAGCTGTACCGGGCTCAGGCAGCCTGAGCTGGAGCGGGCAGTAAAAGGGATGGGGAGGTTGTGGGGCAGCCAGGCTTCTACCCCCGCGCCTGGCTGGACCCCGGGCGGCCTTGGCCATCTCCTCCCCCACCGCTTCCCCAGGATGGCCCTCACGGAGGAACAGCAGGTGATGTTTGAGAAGCTGACTCTGTATTGTGACAGCTACATCCAGCTCATTCCCATTTCCTTTGTGCTGGGTGAGCTCCCTCTGCGGGGTGTCCGGGTCCCCATGGCTGCTAGGACCACGAGGAGCTGGCGGGGGTGGGGGTGTGGTCGGACGTGGGGCGCATGGTCACGTCAGTGCCTGTCGGGAGTTCAGGGAACCGGGGTGGGTGGTGGGCGGGTGCAGCCAGAGGGGCCCACGTTAGGCACTAGGAAGGATTCCTGCTGTGAGCACTCGAGACCTTCTGAGGGCAGCGCTGACATCATGGTCCCCGGAGCCTCTGCGCAGGCGGAATGGGATGGAGGGGGAGGGGGGTGCTCTGCCTGGTTTCTGGGATGGACCGGGGCGGGGTACGGGAGAGGTAATTCGAGGCTCTCTGCCTCCATGCGGGGCTCTGATGGCGCTCGCCGCCTACCCGGGAGCACCTTCCAAAAAGGATAAGGCTGGACCTGCTCCCGATAGAAAAAAGAAGAGACCGAGGCATAGCCCTCGCTAGGCTCTGGCCGCAGCCTCGGCCCTCGGCCCTCGCCCCGCGCCCTTTCTGCCCAGGTTTCTACGTGACGCTGGTCGTGACCCGTTGGTGGAACCAGTACGAGAACCTGCCGTGGCCCGACCGCCTCATGAACCTGGTGTCGGGCTTTGTGGAGGGCAAGGACGAACAAGGCCGCCTGCTGCGTCGCACGCTCATGCGCTACGCCAACCTGGGCAGCGTGCTCATCCTGCGCAGCGTCAGCGCAGCGGTCTACAAGCGCTTCCCCAGCTCCCAGCACCTGGTGAAAGCAGGTCGGCGGGCCCGCGCCCCTGGGCTGGGGATTGGGTGGGAATTAGGAGCCGGGTCGAGTCTTCGAGGCCTGAATTGGCCCGGTGGAGTTAGGTGCCCGAAAGCAGGGCCAGGCCAGGAAGCTACCCTAGGAGGATAGGGGTTTGAAGTAGACCTAAGGAGGGGGGTAAGGGAAGAGCAGGTAGGGGACCGGGATCCCGGAGTGGGGTTGGGGGCCTTGGGAAATGGTGAGGGACTAGGGTCTACCCCTCTCTGCCATCCCCCATCCTGTGCTCCTATACTGTGTTTCTGGGCCTGTACATCATCTGTGACCTCGGTCTCTGGCCTTTCCTGACCGGGTCCTGGTTAATAAGATAGACCCCTCTCATGTTTTTAGCCCAAAACAGCACACAGTAGGCACCCAGTAATTATTATTTGAAAGAAGGGGGATGGTAAAGGAGCTCCCAAAGTCCCTGTGGGCTCAGCAGGGCCTGAATCCTGGGCCCCCTCCTGCAGGTCTCCCCACCCACTGCTTCTTTTCTCTACCCCGAAGGCTTCATGACCCCTGCAGAACACAAGCATTTAGAAAAATTGAACTTGCCACACAACACCTTCTGGGTGCCCTGGGTATGGTTTGCCAACCTGTCCGTGAAAGCTTGGATTGGGGGTCGAATCCGGGACTCTGTCCTTCTCCAGAGCCTGCTGACGGTGAGCCCACTACGCAGATGGGGCTGCTGCAGAACAGGGCGGGCTGTGCCCCAGGTGGAGCCAGGCTTCCCACAAAGAGGAGGCTTGAGTCTCTGAGGGTCTTCCCGGAGCCTGCCTTGAGATTGTAGGACCTTTTCCAATAGGATTCCACAACCCAGTGTGGCCCCTCCCACAGTCCCCTCCCATCCCCCTCCTGAAAGTGAGTCTCTGAGAGTCTGGTTCCTTTTTGATAGATGAAGAGGCTGAGGCACAGACATGTTAAGTGAACTGCCTGTGACCACACATCTAGGGCTGGACCGTGAGCACCAGACCCTGGTACCTGGGGAGGAGCCTGGGAGGGCAGGAGCCTCGGAAGGCAGGTACTGGTCAGAACCCCAACCCTCCCTCCTGCCCCCCAGGAGATGAACACCTTGCGTACGCAGTGTGGACAACTGTATGCCTACGACTGGATCAGTGTCCCGCTGGTGTACACACAGGTGAGGACAAGGCTGGTGAAGCTGCCCCTTTGGGAAACTGAGGCTGGGGGGTCCCAGGAAGCAGCCCATGATGGAAAGGACTCACTTAGGGGCTGAGAAAGAGTATCGCCCTGGGAGTTGGGCCTGCACTGTGCAGGTTCTCTGTAGGGTCCAGTTTGAAGAATCCAGGCTCCTGCCTGGAGGAGGTGGGGGGATTTTCCCACTTTAAGGAGGAGATCACGAAGACCCAAAATCACAAGAGTGTGTGAGTCAGTGCAAGGCCTTGTCCCCCCAGTCTCGGGAGCTTCCGAACCCCAGGTCCCCACCTAGCCCATTCCCACCACCTCCTTTCCTGCCCAGGTGGTGACCGTGGCGGTATACAGCTTCTTCCTGGCTTGCCTGATTGGGCGGCAGTTTCTGAACCCGGCTAAGGCCTACCCTGGCCACGAGCTGGACCTTGTTGTTCCCGTCTTCACATTCCTGCAGTTCTTCTTCTATGCTGGCTGGCTGAAGGTGAGCCTCCCAAGACAGGGCTGGGCTATGGGTGTGGCCAGAGGGGTCACAGCCAGCCAGGAGAGGAGGGTCCCCAGTGGGGAAGGTGGTGCACTGGGTCCTAATCATGGTGCTCTGGTCTCCCCACCTTTTTACAAAGAAACAGCCCCAGAAGGGAGTGGGACCTGTGTGAGGCCCGTGTCTGAGGGCCATGGTTCACCCAGGGCCTGGACTGTAGCAGGCACAAGAGGCACAGGAGGAGCTCAGTTGTCCACCTGCTCGATGGCAGACCTCCTCAAGAGCGTGATGCCCACTTGTTTGCCCAGAACAAGGGACATACACGGAATAATAGTGTCAGCAGCAGGCCCTGTTGGTGAGGCGGCTTCTCACTGTCCCCAGCCATGCGGTCCCAAATTTGTTCCCTCTGCTTAGTAAAACAAAAGCCCTGAGGCTAACTCACCCAGCCTGCACCCTTTAGAAGACAGATAAGCACCGCCTCACTCTACTCAAGCTGTGCCTGGTGGGGGCATGGAGGTCCCTGTCCCCACCACAAGTGGCTTTTCCAAGGATTCCTTCCCATCACATCCAGTGCTCTTTCTGACAGGAATTCTGAATAACAGTGTTCTCTCCATCTCTTTATCTTTCCATCCATTTCCCATCCACTCTCCCTCTATTCCTTTATTTTTTGGTGGTGGTGGTGTCTCCCCCCACCCCCTCCCTCCTGTCTCGCTCCTCTCCATGTTTCTCTCTCTGTCTCTCTCTCACACACACATGCACACATACACAAACAGCTATTTCCTCATCCTCTCCCCCAGTTATCTACAGATTAAACCAGACCACACCATTTTGCTGCTTGAAATTCTCCTGTGGTGCCCTGGTGGCTCACAGGATGTCCCCGGAACCTTAGCTCACTGCACTCGCCACCATGGCAGGGCTTGGTCAGGAGACTTCAGAGGCTGGTGCCCAGGAATCTGCCTGCCTGTTCTACCCTTTAATGCAGCACAGCCTCAGCATTAAGTCTGTTGCATTATAAAATAATGAATAAATGAATGTTTGGATACATGAATGAGTAACTGAATGAATGAATGAGTAACTGAACTAATGAATAGAATCATGCCACTGTAGGTAAGATGCAGTGAGGGGAGATAAAGGTGGCGACTGGGCTGGGTATAACTCTGGGCTTTCGGGGGGTGGAGGAGAGCTGGCTCAGAGGAGCCAGAGAGGCCCAGTGTCCCGAAGGGAAAGGCGGCGTGTGTGGGTGCTCACATGTGCGAGTGGCTGGAGCCCTTACACAGCGGCTTTGCAGACGATGGTCAGGCAGGAGGGGCATCTGGGAGAGGCTTAGGGCGTGGAAATGCCAGGAGCAGAGGTTTAAGGGTGGGAAGCAAGACTGCAAGGGTTCTCCCTGAGAATTTCCAGAGCCTCACCTACCCCCAAGGTGGCAGAGCAGCTTATCAATCCATTTGGGGAGGATGATGATGACTTTGAGACCAACTGGATTGTCGACAGGAGCTTGCAGGTAACGGGGGTGGGAGGGAGCCAGTCCCATAGACCCTCCCCAGATAGGACCCAGGGAGGGAGATGCCCAAACTGGACCCAGGGAGGGGGGGCCTGCAATTCTGTAGAGGCCTGACAGTGAATTGCCTCCCCTCTCCCTCCCCCGTCAACCATTCACTCACAGGATTCTCACCCCCACTTTTCAGGCTTCAGGTAGGTATAAGTCTCTCCATTTTGCAAGTAGGGAAACTGAGTAGGGAAACACAGAAGTGGCCTCTCCAAGTCACCTGGCACATTCATGGTCCTGCCTGGGCTGATCTTTCTGTTGGACTTCTGCCTCTGTCCCGGGTGCCCAGGTGTCCCTGTTGGCTGTGGATGAGATGCACCAGGACCTGCCCCCAATGGAGCAAGACATGTACTGGAATGATCCAGAACCACACCCTCCCTACACCGCCGCTTCTGCCCAGTCTCGCCGACCCTCCTTTTTTGGCTCCACCTTCAATATCAGGTGGGCAGTGCCAGGGAACCACATGGGTGCAGAGAAGACCCCAAGTTCAAGGGCCAGGAACTTAGAATAGCCAACTTAGTGCATACTGGGCGCTTGCTAAGCGCAGGGCACTGTACTAAACTCTTTATATATATTAACTGTTTTTTTCTTCCCAATAACCTTGGTTTGTTATTTCCAGTTTTCAGATTATTAATTCCAGGTTCAGAGAGGTTAAGTAAGTTGCCCAGCCCACCACCACATAGCCACTAGCACATGTGGGCCAGGCATGTCTGGTTTGCCTGCACACACCTTTCACTCTTACCTTGTACTGCTTCAGGGCTCTTAGATGCCTTCAGTCTAAGCCCCCATATCCAGAGATGGAAACCGAGGCCCAGAGAGAGAAGGGACTTATTTGAGGGCAGTCAGTGATCAGCAATCAGTTGGGATGTCAGGGTCTGGTTCCTGACTCCGGTCCAGAACTGTTTTCTGATAAGCCACAGTGATGGGTAGGAGTGCTGGTGGTGGGAGGGGGTGGCCCTGCAAAGGAGGAGGGGTGGAAGGCATACCCAGCAGGATGCTGGGTCATCACAGGTACCTTCTGGGTAGACTGTGCTACAGAGTAGAGGCCCCAGATAATCCACAGCAGCCAAACTTTCCCCAACATGGGTCCTGTCTCCCTGATTTGCTCAGAATCCCCTTTAAGCTGCTGCTGGGCCACAGTGGGCTGAAGGGCCGTCCTGGACAGTGCTCTCTTTCTGGGGTGAGAGTGGGAAGCACTTGGGTGCATGTCGGGGTCCATACCATCAAGGTTTTCTGCCACAGTATTAAGCTCTGTTCTCTTCTTGTTCTTTTAAGAACCGTATATCCTATTAAGCTCCAATTAGAATCAGCTAGAGTTCCCTAGTTTGTGTGAACAAGGTTTGGGAAAATGATCAAATGAAGGCTTGCTTAGGTCAGAAACATTTCTGGAGGTTGCCTTCGAGTTCCATGTGTTCTGTACTCCAGCAGCTGAAGGTTGGGGAGACAGAGGGGAAGTAACAGAAAATACTAATGAATAGGCCATGCCTCCGAGGAACCCATGATTTAGTGAGGGAGCTCAAACTCTGGACATGCACGACAGGCCCTGGAGGCCTGGGAAAAGGACGGGACATAGAAGAGGGTACCGTTGGCCACCTGGGAGGTAGCCTCTAGCTGGGCCTGCAGCTGGGCTTTGAAACATGGGAAGAATTTGGATAAGGGCAAGGCAGGCCACACTCCAGGGTAGGCAGGCTTTCTCTTGCAGAGTAAAGGCCTTGGGCTCCCAGGAAGCCAGACTTCTGTCCTTAGGGGTGCTGCTCCCTGGTTGAAACCACAAATCCTTGGCTTGCCCAGAGCCCCTCCTGGGCTTCATCTAACTACTGCTACCTGGGGGCTAGTAACAGATTGCCTGGAGTGAGGTGGGTGAAAGGGAAGATGATGAAGAGGAAGCCCTTCAATGCTAGGGAGTTTGAATGTTAACGTAGGCAAGAGGGAGCTATAGGACAATAGTTTGGTGAGCTAGGCCAGGAGGAATTAATCAGGAGGTACGGGATGGATCAGGAGAGAGGCAAGCTGGGGCATTGTGAAGACCAGTGTGTGTCCTTGATCTTGGGCCAGAAGGAGAGAGAAGGAGGGAAGGAGAAGGTCCAGTTCAGTCCTTTGTTCCCCCTACTCAACCTGCAGTCTCCTGCTTTTTTCCAGCCTGCATAAAGAAGAGATGAAGTTCCAGCCGCATCTGGAGGAAGAGGAGGAGGAGGAAGGTGCTCACAATGGCATCATTGGCCGCTTCCTGGGGCTGCAGTCCCACGACCACCAGCCCCCCAGGACAAGCTCAAAGACCAAACTACTGTTACCCAAGAAAGAAGTCCTTCTCCCTGAGGGCCAGCCCGAGAACCTCAGGGGGGCCAGAAAAATCTCCAGGGACCAGGATGATAGCAAGGCCTGGAGACTGAAGGGGGAGGAAGCCTTTAAGTCCACTGCACTGTGTGGGAGGTCAGGCTACCACAGTGCCCCACAGACACCTCTCAGCCCCATCCCTATGGTATTCCCACCAGGACAGCCAGCACCCTCAGGTCTCCGCAGGGTCTCCGGCGCAGACAGTACTGTCAAAGACCAGAGTCTACAGCCTGTGACTCCCGGGACCAGGAGGAGCTTTGACTCACTCCCAGTGTTTGCAGGGGCCTCAATGGAGTGCCTGGAATTGTGTCACATCAAGAGGAAAACTGTCGAGTTTAACCTGACTGACGTGTTAGAGGCCCCTGGAAGTCACCTCAGAGAGCCACATACACAGTCAACTAGCAGCATCCATACCATACCCAAAGATCATCACGATCCCTACTGGGCCTTGGAAAACAGGTGTGTCCTCTACTTAACCCAGAATCAGTGCACCCACTCCTTAGACACCTCCCCACCCTTCCTGGCTTCCTTCGCTGAGGCTACCCTCCTTCCATGATTTCCATGTTTCCATCACTGCCTGAGGATGCTGGGCCATGCCCAGCAGTGGCTTGGGACATACACTTGGCCATGGTAAGCACAGGCCCTAAGGAAGCGTTGGGGGCTTTTGCTCATTTCCTCCAAGTGCCTGACATTGCCAGGAAGGAGTGCCTGGGACCTGGGTGAAGGAAGATAAAGCTGCAGAAATGATGCCAGAGGAAGGGCTACCAGCCCAGGCTCCGATGGGGAGATGTTATCACTGGATCTAGCTCAGTGTGGCAAACAAAATCATGGGGCAGAACTAGGGGCTCTAGGCCATAGCCCCCAAATTTAACTCACTCCCAGGCTTAGCTGGGAGTGTGTATACACACTCCTCCCAAGACCACCCAGCAGCCCTAAAACTCCTGCAAAGGGTGCCACCCCTTTGGGAACTGGCAGATGGTTACAGTGAGGGCATGCAGGTCCTTTGGGGTGTCTTCTGCTTCGGGGACTGCAGCAGGCCTTAAACGTGCTCCTTCAGCTTCCTTGGGGTCAAGCCAAGCTGTCACAAACCACCAGGTTGTTTCCCTTTACTCCATCTACTATTCAGCCAATTATATATCTCCCCCACCCCACCCCACCATGATGAGGGAGGGATGTCTAACTTCCCCTTTCTAGATTCTTCAGCAGTTGTTTCTGTGGTCAGAACACACAGCTTAGACTGAAAACCCGAAAGGGCTGCCTGCCATCTCTCCTGCCTCTAGACCTAAACAGAAACCGATCACCGTGGCTTCTTTGGGAGGGTATTCATGGCTCTGCATTCTCCCGACACCAGTGGCTGGTTTTTACTCTTTATAGTGTCTCAACCTTTGCTCTCCTACTGCAGCTAATTCGGTATTGGAATGAAGTTATCCTCCACATTCATGTGAATTTTCTCCAATTTTCCACAGGGAAGAAGCACATCCCTAGCCCATTTCCCAAGGGGGAACGCTTTACTGGCCCGGTCCTTCCTGCGTGTACACCAGCGGGACACTGATCTAGTCATAGCCACATAGCCGTCCACACTGAGAAGTGTGTTCCCGTGACAGCCCGAATTAAAGTCAGCTCGGTGGGTACCAACAATCATTAGTTTCAGGATGACTTTTGTACATAAAAATAACGGAAGCTGGAACAAACCACTGGAAATGTGGAATTCAGAACCAGGAGTCCTCAAGTCCTGCCTGTACTCCACACACCAGAGCCTTGGTATCTTTTCCAAACTTAGAAGTTTAGTTTAACTAAAGGATTATTAATAAACTAAGGATTTGCACAAATACAAATTCTCTTAGGTGTTTCATTTTAATTGGTATGCTAGCCCCTCCCCCAAGAATTTGAAGACAACAGCTGGGTACCAAATTACTTTATTGGAAGGAACGGTACAAATGAAGGACATAAGTGGATTATTGGTACAAGTTATAGAAAAGGTAAAGGTGACTCCAACATGCACGCACTGCTTTGGTGACCAGGGAATTCACTCCCATGGCAGTGGGAAGGCAGCCTGAGGCTTAGCTGTCTGCACTGTCTCCCAGAGTGTGCTTGTCAAAGAGATACTCTGCCATGCCAGATCCAGGGGCCCCCAGCTTGCGCAAGTTGGTCACATGGTCACCCAGCTCTTTGATGGATTTTACCTGCTCATCCAGGTAGTGAGTCTCGATGAAGTCACACAGCTAGAAAAAAACGGAACAGGGAAGAAAGTTATTGGTAAACTTGCCCAGCTAACTAAGGAAAACAGGTTCCCCTGTTTACTCCCCGGTTGTGAATACTTACATGAGGATCATTTTTTTCAGTGGCCAGTTTGTGCAAGTCCAGTAGTGACTGATTCACACTTTTTTCCAAGTGTAATGCACACTCCATTGCATTCAGCCCATTCTCCCAGTCATCGCGTTCTGGTTTCTGAAGAGGAGGAAGTCAGGTCAATGCACCTCTAGTTTCTACCAAGTAAATAAACCATGGCAATTCAGCAGGCGCCTACTATGTAACCTTTTGACAAAAGGGACATTTAAGTTTTCCTTGATAAGTTTCCACCCTTGATAAATTTAACACCCTCGCCCATTACAGTTCGCCTATTTTGGCTTAGATGATGGGCCTAAGAAGCGCAAAGCCAAAGTCTTATCACTTAAAAAGGAAACTGCTAATCACTGAGTGATACCTGACACCTGAGGACTACTTGATAAATCACGTAACATGCCAAACCCTAGGATTTTCTGTTCACCTTGATATCCTGGAGGAAGATCCGGCCACCTCGTTGGTTCTGCAGTTTCATCAGTTTCTCAGCATGTTCCCTCTCCTCATGAGATTGGTGAAGAAAATACTTGGCAAAGTTCTTCAAAGCCACATCGTCACGGTCAAAGTAGTAAGACTAAAAGTGGAACATGAACATTTCAGGGGCGGGTTATGTTCCTGGATTGGTTTCTATCCTCTACTACAAAAACAAAATCTGATACTGAAAATTGCAGCTTACTACAAAGAACATCCAGAATATCACAGGAATTACCTCCAGTAAGAAACATCTTCAGGACCTGTATACTGCAAAGTTCTTAGAGCCAGTGTCAAGTTTCACTGGTGAGGGTGCTGGAGTATTTATCCTGCACTGTTAGCACCTTCTCCCCATCCTCCCTGATAAACCCATCAAAGGTGTGCTGGCCAGCTTGCAGGCAGACAGAAGGATTTCTAAAATTAAACTGCTAGGCAAGGCCACAACTGCGAGCAGAGCTAATATAGATAAATACTACCAGTAGAAAGCAAAAACTTGATTCCCGTTTTAGACACTTGCTGTATTCGGGAGTTCCTGAAACAAATGGCAGTCACAGAAATCCAGACCTGTTTACAAATCCATCTGGAACACATTTATTCTTGGACAATTTGCACAATCCTAAAATAACTGAAGGATTTTGGAAAACTGATCCCACCAATTACAGGGAAAAATCCCTTGTCCAGTAGTTGTTGGCGGATTTTATCCAAGAACTGAGTTCACTGAGAGAACTGAACTCTCACTGAGAGTTCAGTGAGAGGGCTACAATTCTCAGACACAAAAAGGATAAAGAATTAATTACCCAGGCACTAAGATGCGTGAATATGACAACTTCGCATTCACAGAAGGGGAGATTTCTACAGATACGCTTCAGTTCCAGTGAGGCTTAGAGATAAGCAGAGCTGAGGGGTGGAGACAGCTGCTCCGCAGTGATGGGCCCGCGGCCCACGGGAGATAAGACACTTTGCACCAGCCCCCAAGGTTGCTATTTGACACCATTACGCAGCAGGCTCCGCCATAACCAGGGGGACGGGAGCTGGACCTTTCCACCCGTTAGCTGAACAAACCGAGGGCCTCAGGGGCACGTGATCAGACTCAGAAGGAGTGGAAATGCAAAAATCCACCTTCCTAACTGCAGAATTGTACAGTTCCTAAGCGATGCAGTCCTAGAATTTCCAGAAAACGGGCTCTCCTTAACTGTAAAATGGTGCACAGAGGCGGCCCTTGCCTACGAGGAAGCCCTCCCAGGAGGCAGTTGAAAAGGGCGAAGTGCCCAGAATTTCTGTGCAAAACAAGTCTCGAGATACTTGAAGAGCGTTCCCAAGCTTTGGAAAACATCTTCCCAAAGGGTGCACATGGGTTGGGGGGAAGGAGGGCAAGAGACCCCGAGAGGTAGCCACAACCTCGCCCCACCCCTGAGAGGCTGCAGCCACCCCTTCCTCGCCCTGCCACCCAGGGAGACCGCGCCAGGCCTCACCATGGACAGGTAGACGTAGGAAGCGTAGAGCTCCAGGTTGATCTGGCGGTTGATGGCGGCCTCCGAGTCCTGGTGGTAGTTCTGGCGCACCTGCGAGACGGACGTGGTCATGATGGCGGCTGAGGACGGGCGGCTTCGCGGCGCTGGAGCGGTGGCGAGGACCTTGAGGTGATCCGAGAGTGCTGTGAGGAGGTGGTGGAAGGATGGATCTGGGCAGCGGGCTGGGATGGGGGGGGTTCGAGCGCCGGGTTCCGTTCAAGCACTGTTGAAGCAGGAAACCACGGCGACTCTCGGCGAAGACTGTGGCGTAGGGTCCAGCCACCCCACTTTTATAGCGGGAGAGGGCGTCACACCTGCCCTGACCAATCACACCTCCCGCCCTCCACGTCTAGCTCCGCCCCTTCTTGGGGGGAGCGCGGGGCTCCACCCTGTTGGGGCGGTGGGGGTGGGGAAGACTGAGGCCGTGGTGTGTGTACGGGGTCGCTGGGGCGGGTGTTGGCTTTTCTCGGTGCTAAGTGCTTGGTGGGGAGGGGTTGTTGACCCAGCTCGGATCCCGGATCCCAGTGGCGTCCTGGGTCTTGGAACCCACCGGAAACTGTCCCTGAGGTCCCTAACGGCATTCTTATGTTGTGGGCGTAGGACCCGTTCATCGGAGCGGCAGAGCAGCAGTTACCACACCCCGATATTGCAGATTGGGAAAGTGGAAACATGGGCCCTGGGAGGCCGAATGAGTCAGGATGGGCTGGAAAAGAGCGAGGCGGCGTGGGGCCTACGGCCATCTGGGATCAGCCCCGCCACCTTTTGCAGAAAACAAATATGGCTACTGGGCACTGCAGTTTATGCAACAAAGACCGGGCGGGCGGCCTTCCCCGAGGGAGCCATGGGGGTGAGTGAGCCACCTGGGTTTCTGAGAAAATCACTGGTGATGCTTAAAACTGAGAGATCGGAGGTTAGAAAAAAAAAAAAAGAGAGAGAGAAGCGACTTGGATCTGAGAGCCGATGATGCTGGGTGGCCATTTTGAAATGGCCTCTTTTTTCAGGTGCGAACCTCGAGGCACCTGGGACCTCGAGGGGCAGGTCCAATGCGGGTCCAAAACATGTAGCTCACAGTTGTGTCCCAAGCTGGGTATGAATTCGTGGGTGGCAGAACTGGAGCTGGGCTGGATCTCCCCAGTCTGCTGGCTTCGAGGTTCACTATTCTTAGCCAGGTTCTTCGGCACACAGTTGAGAGACATGTCCAGGGTCCCTTCCGGGATACTCACAAACCTGAAACTGGAAGCTGGACTTACAAACCTTAAAAAAAAAAAGGTGGGGAGGGATTTTATTCAAATATTAAAACAAGTTGCTGATGGAATTATGGCACTTGATTCATTTCAAAATGCACATGTATTACTTTCAGGAAAAATTCACTGGAGATAGAGCTACAGTAGACTCAGCAGAAAGATGCTGGGAGGGTAGATGGTTGCCTTACCTAGTCTGGGGTAGTTGGTCAGGAGAGGCTTCCCTAAGAAAGTGACCCTTGGGCTAAGTTTGAAGAAAAAGTCAAGGAAAGGTGAAGTGGAGGAGGGAGATACAGGAGGGTGTTCCAGGCAGACAGAACAGTGTATGCAAAGGTTTAAAGGTGTGGAAATGCATGGTTTGTCCAGGGTGTGGTCTGGGACAGCAGAGTCATGTTGGAAAATGCTGCAAGGGTAGTGTGCCATTAAAAGGGGTTACCTTTTATTCTGGAGGACATGGGGACACTACGGGATTTCTCACCAGGGAAATACTATGGGCTTGGTTTTGTTTTCAGAAAACTTACACTGAATCAACCCAAAAACTACCAGGATATGAGTACAGCAAAGTCATCAATGGCAGAGCTTTTCTATATAACAATAGCCACCAGCTAGAAAATGTAATGAAAGAAAATCTTTCATTTATATTGGCACCAAAAGCTGAAAGTACCTAGGAGTAAAGTTAACAAGAAATGTGAGAAAACTAAATGTTTACTGCTGAACAGGTAAGAAAACTTGCATCAATGAAGAGACACCATGTTTTCCAGACAGCCAACCCCTGTTCTGCAAAGATGTCGATTCTCCTAAAATAAACCCATAAATTCAGTGCAATTTCTATAAAATGAAGTGGTTTTGTTTTTTTTTTTGAAACTTGACAAAATGATTCCAAAGTTCATTTGGAAGAGTAAGTGTGTAAAATAAATGATAAGCCTTTCAGGGTAGATTTGCCTCCTTGGTATTGTGAAAACAAAACAAAACAACTGAAGTACTGTGAGCAGCTGGTACTGGCACAGAGGGAGAGAGCACAGCAGTGCAGGGAACAGCCTGACCTGCAACAAATGGGAACTTGGTAGATGCGAAAGTGGCATTTCAAATTAGGGAAGAAAGAGTGGGTTCAACAAATTATGCTGAAACAATCGACAGTCATGTGGAAGAGAATGACTCACTGTATTTCAAAACATATTTCAGATGGATTAAAGATTCAAGCCTTAAAAAAAGCCTGTAAAGTTACTAGAAAAATATACAGAAGATGACCTTAGAATTTGGGGGTAGGGAGTATTCTGAGGCTGTCAAAAGCCATAAATGGACAATTGGCAGTTTTGCCACTTAAAAATGAAAAGCTGTAAGACAAGAGATGCCATACGCAAAGTTAAAATTGAAATGGCCAATTGAGTTGATGGTGTTTGTAGGCCCTACACGTAGTGAATATGTACTACTACACGTAGTACATATTCATACGTGTAAGTCACACCTTTTTGATTGTTGCCCCTGCTACTGCATGCACTGTAAGCTGCCAGAGGGCAGGCGTAGTTTCTGTCTTCATCCTGGGCTGCCAGCACTTTGCAAGGTGCTTGTAACTTGGTGCTCAGTATTTGTTGAATGAACAGATGCTTGCATGATGGAATGTGGAGGCTGAATTAAGGTCAGGCTGGGACTGGGTACTGGTGGGGAGGCAAGAGCCCTACTTCCCACTGAGCAGAGGAGACAGAAAGCAGATCTGAGAGACGTGGAGAAGTCAAAACAGATGGGATGAGGTGGCTGACTGAATATCGTGGGGGGGGGCGGGGGTAGAGGTGAGGAGTGGGAGATGGGCAAGAGAGCCCCCAGCTTTCTTGCCTGGGCTGCAGCTGGCATTCACTGAGACGCAGAGCACAGGAGGAAATGCGGTTTGGGGGAAGTTAGACCCACAGGAATGAAGTGGGTCTGTGGCAGAAAGGCGGTTGGTTTAACACAGCAGCTGCTGAGAACTTCATGGCAAAACTGAGGGACAGCTTGGGCTGTAGAAGGTCGCTGGGGGAGGACGTCTGGGAAGAGTGAAAGGAAAATCTCAAGCTGATGTGTGTCTGTGTATTTGCTTAGGCCATTCCACACCTTCTGGGAAGCCAGCGTGTCAGAACTGGCAACTCCATGCTTCTGGGGACTTCTGAAGTAGGGGCCTAGTCTTCGGACCTTTGTTTACCAGAATTCTGCCTGCTTCCCCTCCGGCCCCAGCTCCTCGTGACTTTGAGGAGGCGGGGAGTTTGGCGAGCCTCCTGGGATAGCAGCCTTGGTGGGAGGAGCCACAGGCAAAAGAAGAGCCTATGGGTTGTTTTCTGTAGGAAGCCGGCTCAGTGGGGCCTGGGGGTTGGAAACTGCTGTCCCACCGTGACTCAGCACTCTGTTGGTCTGGAGGGGCTGGGTGTGGGCTCCAAAAGTGCTTTGTCAAGGAGGGGCGGAAGGCTTGGCGGGCTGACTTAACTGTAGGGCCAAGGAGGGAAAGCACCGTCCCCCCCCACCCCATTTCCTCATGTGGCTGACTGCCCAGGCTGGACCAGGAACAAAAGGGCCTAGGTCACGAGGCCCGGCCCCATGCTGTGTTTTTGCTGGAAGGAGTAGGTGTCATTTCCCTACCCATCTATCCCTCAGTGCCTTCTGGCCTTAGAGGGAGTTTTCAGCAGATGTTGGGTCTCTCCCTCCTAGGTATTGTGGCTGTGGGTTACAAGTTAGTGTTCCACTGCTGGTGAAATCACAGCCGCTCAGAACATTGAGGCTTAGAAAGGACTTCAGTGTTTCCAAACACCGTGTTTTACAGAGATGGAGGTGGGGGCCCTATAGAAGGCCAGGGCTTGTCCAAGGCAGAAACCCACGCTGAAATGTAGGACTGGGCGCATAATGGAATATGACATGGTCATCAAAGACAAGTTTGTTGCTGGAACGTGTATGTGAAATGATGTTACATGAAAAAGCAGAGCCCAGAATAGTTCATGTGAAGCTGGTTACAGTGAAGAAAAGCCATAGGACTGGAAGCAGACAGGAGGACTGGGAGAGAATGGACTGAGTGATGTTTTCACCGAATAGCTGATGTTTTAGATGTCTGGGATTTCCCCTGAAGTTGTGTGCCAGAAATAGGAGTTTAGGAATTTCAAAATTGAGGAAAGAAAAAGCAATACCGAATGAGATTTAGGTACATTTCTGAATGATGCAACCACGATTCAGAGAACTTGTCCTTAAGCCGTTTCTTGAAAACCCGTGGGGCAATGCAGACTCAAAGTGTGGGTGCTCAGATCCCCCTTTTCCAGCATGTTAAGGTCAAGAGCCTTGACCTGGGGTGTTAGACAGTAGTAAAGAATGGGAATGCCTGCCTCTGTGGGTGCTCCCGAGGGGACAGCCCCGCACCCCGAACCTCTGCCAGTCGTACACCCTGGCCGTTGTCTGCTCATCTGCCTTCCCACTGGACTTTGAGCTCCATTTCGCGCTGTGTCCCAGACCCTAGAGCAGCCCCGGGGGCCCTTCCAGTTCTACAGCTTGCAGCCCTCCAGCTGTCCTCTGGGATCCTCCTGCCCTCGTGCCCCGTGGGATATCTGGTGTCTACCTCTGGACTGTAGGCCCCTGGAGGTCAAGGATCTTGCCTTTGCTTCTCCTGCTGGGTCCAAATGACCTCCTGGGTATCTGCCCACATTCTAGGCACTTCAAGAGGCCAGCTGGCCTTGCTGAACTTTGATTCCTGTATTTATTTACAGTATCTGGAACCAGTCCTCCCCCATGTTACCGTGGGTGCCCCTTCAACTTTGGGTGTCCTTATCACCATAGTTCAGGTTTCATCTTGTGACCTAGTACCCAGACATATGGCTTAAGCATGTCACACAATCCAGGCTCAGCCATGCCCACCCTGGCCAGATCAGGAGAGGCCCTGCTCAGCAAGGGTCGCAGGTGGGGAGCAACGGCCAGCAGCCTCAGAAAGAAGGCGAGCCTTGGGGGGCTGTGTCAGCAAGGGCAGCCTCTTGTCTGCTGGTGACAGGAAACTTGAGGGAGAAGATTGAGCATTGGGCTGCACAGAGTTTGGGAGTAGAGACCCCAGCTTCCTTGTGAGGGGTGGGGAGGTGGGGTGGTAGGGGACTAGACAAAGAAGCTCCTCAGCAATCCAAGAGGTCAGCAGCCCTGAGGCAGTGGGGGGAGGAATAAAGTGCAGCTTAGGGCTGGCCCAGCTTGGAGGCAGCAGAATGAAGCAGCTGCAGTGAGCAGTCAAGTGACTCTTCAGCCACCAGTGAAGGTCCCTGGTGTGCAGTCTGGGCAAGTTAGTTTTTCTGGCTAGGCCAGCCAGTGGGCCCTGTAGTCAGCTCAGTGGAGTCCTGCATGTCCCCATGAGAGGGTCAGGGCCCCAAAGACCTTATCGTTAGCCTGGGAGAGGCCCCGTCAACCTCGGTACCCCCGGCCTGCTCTGCCACCTGCACCTCACCCGCTCTAACTTGTCTCTGGTCTGCGCTCCCCAGCCTTATGAAATGCACAGGTAAGCTCGTCCCTCTGCCTCACACTCTCTAGGTCTTAGGGATGGAAGTGTAACTCTTCTGTGTGGCCTCAGGCCCTGTCCATCTGCCAGCCACACTCATCCAGGACTCCCTTTCCAGCCATTCCCTGTGGCCCAGCAGCGGGTCCCCTCACACCTTGAGACTAGGCACAGCTGGTCCCTCTGCCCCACTGCCCTCCCCTGACTTTTCTGCCTGAAAAGCAACCGGGCTTTCAACACCCAGCTCACATATCCTCCTGAGGCTTCCCTTGCTCCCCCTGCAGAGCGGGGAATTTCCATTCCTGTGCCCTCCAGCACTGCCGAGCTACCACCACGAGCTGCAGTGACCTGTTAGGCACCTGCCTCCCACACTGCGGGCAGGGGTGGGGTGGGGTGTGTGTGCCTGTGCCCTACTCCTCTTGGCTGTGCCTCTCCCTTCCCCAGCTCAGGACCCAGCAAAGCGCCACAGTCACAGACTGCGGACTGACAAGAACCATGTGTCAGATTTCATTTAAGGCCCAGCTGTTACCATTCCCCGTTTACTGAGGGATGGGCCTCCCCCACCCCTTGCCTCACAGGCTTGCTTTTTCCATCTTAGGTAAGACTAGCTCTTTCTCCCTCCCACGTGGAAGATGCAGAGATTGAGTCTTTCTGGGGGTCTGAGGATGGTTTCCCAGCAGAGACCTGAGAACACTGTGACCGGCCAGGCCACAGGGACAGTGATGTCAGGGTCACAGGCTCTCTGCTCGGAAGATGGGTTCCCTTTGCCTGCTCCTGTGACAGCCAAGGGAGTGTGTGGGAAGTTTCAGGGGTCGAGGGAGGAAATGTAGAAAGATCGATTCTCGCTGCTAGAAAACAGGCCACATGGTTCCTGGAGATGGGACTAGAGCATTCTTGGAGCCATTATCATCCCATGAACAGAACATGCCAGAGACTTTACGCAAAGCAGGTGGATGCCTCACTGTGGCTGAAATGACCACACCTCTGAGGAGGAGGCAGGGCAGGGAGCCTTGCTGTGAGCAGTCTTTCCTGCTCAGAGGAGGAAGCAGAAGGTCAGAGAGGTTCAGCGACGGCCTCGCCCAAGGTTGCACAGCCAGTAAGAGACAGGGGTGTGATTCAAACCCCAAGTCTAATGGTGGGATTATTTTAACTTTCCAGATCTGGGGCCCTGATGCACCCACTGCAATTCTTAAAATCAGGACCGCTGATGGTACTTGACAATCAGCCATAGGCCCTGGCGGACGAAGGTCCTTGAGATTCTCATTGCCTGGAGGCTGAAATATCCTTGCAGGTGGAGAAGAGTTCCTGCAGCCCCCAATCCAGGTGAGGTCCAGCCTGACGTAACCAAAAAAACACTGTTTGCTTGGTAGCAAGACCTTGGAGCTGAGGCACGCAGGCCTTGTGCCCTTCAGACTTCAGTGTGCTGTGTGTGGGTCTGCTTGAGGACCTGTGAGGGGCCCAGCCCCCAGGTTTTGGGGGCTTGTTGATCATTTGCTTAGCTTCTTCAGAGAAATGTCTATTCAAGTCCCTTTTAAATTAGGATATTTGGGGGGGTTTTGTTCTTTATATATTCTGGATATTCACCCCTTATTTGATATAGTTTGCCAATGTTTTCTCGCATTTCATAGTTTGCCTTTTCATTCTGTTGATTATTTCCTTTGTGGGGCAGAGCTTTTAAGTTTGATGTAGTCCCATTTGTCTATTTTTGCTTTTGTTAACTGTGCTTTTGGTGTCATAGCCAAGAAATCACTGCTCATGTCATGAAATTCATTCCTCATGTTTTAGGTCTTATGTTTAGATCTTTAATCCCCTTTGAGTTGATTTTTCATATATGTCTGCTTTTATGCTAGTACCATACTGTTTTGATTACTGTAGCTTTGTTATATATTTCACAATTGGGACATGTGAAACCTTCTGTTTTGTTCTTCTTTCTAAAGATTGTTTTGGCTCTTAGGAGGTCCTTTGAGACTCCATATGAATTTTTGGATTTTTTTTCCATTTCTGCAAAAATGTAAAAAATGCCATTGGGATTTTGATAGGGATTACATCGACTCTTGAGATTATTGCGGGTAGTATGAACATTTTAACAATATTAAGTCTTCCAGTCTGTGAACACAAATGTCTTTCCATTTATTTGTGCCGCCTTTAATTTTTCTCAGCAGTGTTTTGTAGTTTACAGTGTGCAAGCCTTATACCTCCTCGGTTAAAAAGATCACTAATTTTTTAAAAGTCCCTTTTATCATTGAGAATTTGCAATACTCACCAAAATATAGAGAGTAGTTTAGTGAATTTCCATGTACATATTGCCCAGCTTAAGCAATTATCATCCGGTCACCCTTGTTTCTTCTGTATCCCCATTCACTTCCCTGTCCAACCCCAGATTATTTTGAAGCAAATTCCAGACATTATATCATTTCATCTCTTAACATTTCAGCGCGTATTTCTAGAAGGGTATGGTTCCCCTTTTGAAACATATCCCAGAAGATAATTGCTTAATAGCATCAACTTTTTAGCCAATATTCACAATTCCTTACTGTTCCACATATGTCTTAAAAAAATCCTAATTTGTTTGTTTGAATCAGGACCCAAACAAGATGTGCAAAGGCCATTGCGTCTCTTCAGACTCTTTGAATGGGTTTTCCCTCCATTGTCGCCCCACCCCTCCGTGGTCCGCATCCTGCTGGCTACATCTTCGTGGGGTTGTTTACTATGTCCCTCTGCCCCCTAAATTTCCTGTGAATTGGAAGTTAAACCTAGAGGCTTGATCGTATTTTGGGGAGCATATCTTTTGGCAAAATTACCAGTGGCGTCATGTTCTTTCATCAGGAAGCACATAATGTCTGTTTGTCATTCTGCTTGTCAGCAGCTGTTGATCTGTTCATTCATTAGGATTCGCAAAATGGTGACATTCAAATCAGTCATTCCCTGGTTGGCCATTATGTGGACCATTTCTATAGAGAGAAACTGTCCCTTATCAGCTGCTTGGTTACCCTGAGGTATAGTTTTTAAAGAAAAGACAGAATAAATACTTGATCTTTCCTCTTAATTTGCTAGCAGTCCTAATCCGTTAGTTCTCCAATACCCACCAAAAGTGACCAATGAGGTTTTTTAAAATCATCATGAACTCACGGATTTAAATGTACATGATATGTTTCCTTGAGCTGCAGTTACTATCTCGTTTGACTTCAACTTGTCTCCCTGTGGGCCCAGTGGCAGCCTGTCTCCCTTACCCTTGACGTCTGTGATACATTTTTTGCTTTCTGGAATGATGGGCTGTTTCAAGCTCACTTTGTACTTTTGCTCCCTCTGTTTTGCAATTAGCTGTCTCTCCGAGGAGCTCTGGAGAAAGTGGTATTTAGAGGCCACCAACTGGGGTCTAGAAGCACTTACGGCTTCTGTGTTGTTCAGTCATACTGGGACTTTCCAGGGAACAGAGATAGGACTTGTTTAAAGGAAGAAATACGAGTTCATAGTGATCCTTTCGATTCACATTCAGAATTTTAGGGTTTTTACTTAATCTTACAGCTTTTGTATCTGGCCGTTCTCCCGTGCCCCAAAGCTCAGTTCTCCCGTGCCCCAAAGCTCAGTTCTCAAGCACACCTAAGTAGTTATTTAGTTACATGTTTTTCTCCGTGGGGTACACAATAGTCTTAGAGTAACAATCCCAAAACTACCACCAAACAATCATTATTGAAAACAGCTTCAAGTTTTGCTTTTGTAGTTTTCTTCTGAAAGTAAACCTCACTAGAAAGATATAGTAAAATTAATGTGGGCTTTTTCATTTTTATTTTTCTATCCTTACCCAAGGACATACTTATTGATTTCAGAGAGAGGGGAAGGGAGAGAGAGAGAGAAACATCAATGTGAGAGAGAAACATTGATGGGTTGCCCCTTACACGCGCCCAGACCAAAGCATGTGCTCTGACCAGGAATCGAACCCACGACCTTTCAGTGTACGGGACGATGCTCCCACCCACCAAGTCACGCTGGCCAGGGCAAATGAATATGTTTTAAAGTTACTTGGGACTGTTCCTTTCTGTGTGTTTATGCTACCAACTCATTATTCAGGACCATTTACTTTGTTTTGCTTTCAATTTTTAGGAATTGCTTTTTAAAAATTAATTTAGTTTTATTAATTATGCAAAATATGCACACGGTCAAAGTCAAATCTATAAAATAAGATATGTTTAGAGGGATCTAGCATCAACTTTTCCTCTACCCTGTTCCTTTTTTTGTTCAAACCACCATTGTTTATATTTTAATTACTAAAAAATCTATATTTTTATCTTTCTTTCTTAGATAAACAGTACTTTATGCACACTTTTGTCCACCTTGTGTATTTCTGTTAGCAATGTACTTGATGATCACATTGTATTAGTACGTAGAGGTCTTCCTCCTTCTTTTAATTTTTTTAGTTGTGGTGCAATACATAAACACATACATAAAATATATAAAATACATAACAAAACTTACAGTCTTAACCATTTTGAAGCATACAGTTCAGGGACATAAAGTACATTCACACTGTTCTGACCTTCCCCAACATCCATGTACTTATTACGACTCTTTTCATAGAGAAAACCAAGCCTCAGGGATCAGCTCTCCTAGTCCTGGTGTCTGCTGGAGGAAAGAGCGACTGGTGCTGGGGCTTGAAGCCCCTAAGCTCATCTGTCCTACCCCTGAGGCCCTGGCATTTTCCCATACAGTGAAATAAACTGTCGTGAGCCCAGCCAGGGACCTGGTAGCTCAGAGCCCAGTGGAAGAAGGAAGCGGCTTTGGGCTGAGCAGAGCCGTTAGGTAAGGGCGCCAGGGGACAGCTTTGGCTGGCAGCTGCTGGCAGGTTAATGAGTACCTTGTCTGGCTCCACAAGTCCTGGGAGAAGAGATCAAGGCCCTTGGCCCTCAGCTGCAAGAGGTGTTTTGCGCCTGTGTTGCCAGAACAACTGTTTGGGTTTGTAGCTTTTCAACAGATTTGTGTCCAAAGAGAAGCAAGTTGAAGCTTTTGCACGTGGACAGGAAGTTTCCTCATCTCCATCCTGGACGCGTCAGGGTCAGCAGTCTGTGCAGGGTGACCAGAGCATCTGGCTCCAGGAGGCGCTAAAAAGGGAACACAAAGCTGTCTCCTGAAAGCTTTGGGCTCCTGTTGAAAACCTAGCAGTGCCTCAGCTAAGAGCTCTGCTTGGCCACAGCGAAATGCAGATGTGTGTATGATTCCTTGCCTCCGGATCACCTCTGCGAAGAACCGGATGAAAGGGGAGTGGATCCTAAGAGATTCCCCAGGGAGCTCCCTGGGTCTCCTTGTCTGGCAATTCAGTGTACCTCAGGACTCCTGGATTTGCTGTTCTCTCAGCCTGGATGTTCTTCCCCTACATCTTCACTGGACTGGCCTTTTGTCTTCTCCTGCCCCAGAATAAACCACACCCCTCCCCTGGGGCCTTTGCCTCTGCCACCCCTTCTGCCTTCGAGGCCCCTTTCCCAGTCCTCTGAAAGTCCTCCTCGAACACCTCCATCACACCCTTTGGTTCTGATGGTGCTACTGACTCCAGTCATGTCCCCCTTATCTCCCTGCTCCATTCTGTGGTTGGGCCTTGTCTCCACATGCCCTTGGCAGGCAAGGACCACCCCCATCATTCCCTCTGGGTCAATAGCAGGGCTTTGGACAGAGCTGGGCATCTGTGAAATGACTCAGTAGACACAACAGAATTTGGAGGACCTGAAGCTCAGGAGGCCACAGCCCAGAGCCTGCTCCAGGTCTCTGGGTTGTAGGCAGAGCTGGGATTAGAACCCATGACTCCACTCAAATTCTTCTGCTTCCAGGTCCCGACAAGAGTACATTTTCTAACCCACTTATGTGGTCTCAGTGTTTTGTGATTCTGGCTGTTAACCTTGTTGGGATTGTAGCATCTGCTCTCCTGGGTCAGAAAGTTCTTTGTGTGTAATCTTACTACCCTTGACCTACGGCTCGGAAAACTGGTGAACCAAAACCCCCAGGAAAATTGGGACATGCACATTGCAGAAGGTTCAGAGCCAAGTGCGTGGGATTTCCAGAGGAAGTGAAAGCTTGACTTCAGCACCAGCCAGGACACCCAGGCCAGCTGGCCGTAGCCCCTCCCCGCAGCTAGCTCGGCCCTACGACCCAGAACAAGTTTATTTCCTCCGAGCCAAAGCTCAGAAGCCCCTCAGCAGACAATACAACTGAGCCTCCTGTCACTGCCACTGTACGATGTGGCCCCTGAGGGTCTGGGAGGTCTCAGAAGGACTGAGGCCTGGTCATGGATCTTGCACTTAGAAAACAAAGAGCCCCCCATTTCCTGCCCCCTCCCCCCGTTTCTTAAATGAGCCCTAGGATAGCCAGGAATGAACAGGACAGACAAAAGGCAAAAAGCCATTCTTGGACCACTCGGAAGCGGTGTTGCATCTGTTCTCTAACAGAGCTGAGAAAGGACGTGCCCATCCATAATAATTTTGAACAAGAGTCAAGGCAGCAGCTGGACTGCGCCTCCAAACCAATCTGGAGAAAGAAAACAGTGCCAAGAATGACAGCATTCAGGCCCCCTCTCCTGCTCAATCACCCCCTCACTCTCCGAAATAATTCGTCCCACCCACGGACACCAGCCATTTCTGCCCCGTGACTGGTGTGTGGGGGCAAAGGGAGAGCTGGCTGCCCGACTCTGCCTGACCAGCTGTCTGCAGTTGTAGGTCACGGAGTGCAAGGGGGTCCAGGCTCAGAGTGATGCTCCCCAGATGTCATCTGCCAGTCCTTTGCATTTGCTCCTGCCCCGGGGGACCTAAGCTTTTTCTCTCCCTCAAACCGCACAGCTGGACTCAGAGCCTTTTCTTCTAGAAGGCTTATGGGGGGTGACAGCACCTGACGAAAGGTGGGGGCCACCAGCTTCTCCAAGGAAAGCGACTCCCGGCCAAGACCACGTAGAGCCCGTTTGTGCTTCTCTGACTTGGACAGGTGGTTGGGACAATGAACAAGTGGCTTTCACTATGTGAGGAGGGCCCAACAAACCCCGGAATTTATGTATGAATAGTTGTGTATTCTTGCGTGTTCACACTTCAGTCACCTTCATGGTACTCTCCAATCAATGCAATACACCTATCGAGGCATTTTTCCCATGGCTCAAAACAGTTTTTGAACCTGTTGATTTTGATGCCTTTTAGGGCTTCTGCCATTTTTTGGGTTCACCTCTTCCACATGGGCAAAATGTTTCCCTTTAAGGACTTTTATCACCCAGGCAAATGAAAAAAAGTTTCATTTGAGGTAAGATTGGGTAAATAGGGAGGGTAGGGTACAGGGGTCATGCTGTTTTTGGTCAAAAACTATGGAACACTCAGCGCTCATGAGTCCCCCATCATAAAACGGGCAAATGCATTGAAAGAATCTTCAAAAAAATTCGCTGAAGCTGAACACAGCCTCTCACAACAGCACCAGCTAGTACACAGATACAGATGGGATCCTAGAACACTCATCTAGCAGGGGAGCCTGTCCTACAAGGGGCCCGTGCTCCAGAAGACAATTGCATTTCTGCATTCCCTCCTCATGTAATCCAGGGCAATGACAACGAAGGAACCGTCCACACACACAACGACTTGGATGCATCTCAAAGGCATTACACTGGGTGAAAGAAGCCAGTCTTAAAAGGTTGTACCTAAGCTTCCATTTATATGATGTTCTTGAGGACAAAACTGAGGGGAGGGGCAGCAGGTTAGTGGTTGCCAGGGGTGATGAGTGGGCAAGGGGCTTGAGAGCACGAGGGAGTCTCAGAGATGATGGAACAGTTGTGTGTTCTGATTATGGTGACAGTTACATGAATCTATACATGTGCTAATTCAAAGGACTGTATACCAAAAAGGGTCAATTTTACTGAAGTGATAATTTTTCAAATAAAACCTTAAAAAGTTAGGGTTTGCTTCCCACACACCCAACTCTATGCTAACTGCAATACATCCATTATCTCATTTTTCCTCTCAAAAGGCCCACTTGGCATTCAGGTCATGCAGCTTGCTCCAGGCCACATAGTGAGAGGCAGAGCTGAGACTTGAACCCATGCCCGACTGACTCAAGAGCCTGTGATCTAACCACTGTGCACTGGTGCCTCGTTTAGGGGCAGGAGTAGGAAACAATATCAGTGTCTAAGTGGTTTGGAGAGAGCGCCAGTGAGAATCAGGTTTTCTTCTAATGAAGGGAAACTGTCAGGGGAGTGAGGGAGGGCTGGCCCTGGTTGTGGACTGGCCTACAGGGTTGAATTTACAGCCCTTTGCTCCAGGTAACTCGTGGAGACCCAATTCCGTTTCTCTGCTTCTCCCCCAGGGTGGGGGGTGGGTAGCTGAGTGAAACCACTGTCCACTGGAGGCCACGCTCTGAAGGAAGACCAGGGTTGGACTGGAGCTACAGAAGAAAGTTTGTCCACCCGGCGCTGGCAGGGCCAGGCACTGAACACTGAGAATTGCTGTGGAGAAATACTATTTTATTATGAACGGTGCCGCCCGAGAGAACGGGAACAGGAGCTAATGCTGGAAAGCCCAAACTTCCTGATGGCGTGTAGGTTACAGATTACATGGGGCAATATCACGACTTATCTTGGGTTAGGGGTTCGGGATCACACCGTGAGCTCATTGGTTGGAGGTAAGGTGAGGGTAGTGAATCATTTCTTCAGGTCTTTTTTTTCCTTCAAAGATCATATTTATTTTATCTTTAGAGAGCCAGGGAGGGAGGGAGAAAGAGAGGGAGAGAAACATTGATGTGTGAGAGAAACATCCATTGGTTGTCTCTTGTACGTGCCCTGACTGTGGACCAAACCTGCAACCCAGGTGGGTGCCCTGACTGAGAACTGAATCAGCAACCTTTTGCTCCCGGGGATGTTGCTCAACTGAGTCACACTGGTCAGGGTTGTTCCTTCATGTCTTGAGGGCAGTTCCAAGGTCTGGTCTAGTGTCCCTCTGTCTGGTTTCCGGGAGGGGAGAATAGCCAGGGGGTTGTTCCACCTTAAGTCTGAGAAACTGAAAGATAACTGAGGTCAAGATGTTCTGTTTAGCCAGCCAGAGGCCTGGACTGTGATTGTTAGTCAGGTCCCGGCTATTGTCTTCTGTTGTCTTGAAGGTTGCTGATTATGGAGCGGGGGAGGCGGGGTGGGGGGTGGGGAGCTAGATCTCTGAGGGACATACACACACACACACACAGAAAGAGATATGAGTTTCTAGAGGTAGGATTAAAGCTAAATTTAATCAAGCTCATAAGGACCCTTGGTTTCACTGGTTGCAGCCTTTTGCCCCTGGACCAGGGATGGAAAAATGGGGATTTTTTTATAAAGGGGCAGTTTTTCTTCCTATTTATATGTCCCATAGATGGACTTCTTTTCCTGTTTTGTTACAGTGTGTCATCCGTTGGCCCAGGCAGGTGGGTGAGGGACCCCTGACAGGCTGCCTGCGAATCAGTGAGGCTGTGCCACAGAAGTGATTGGAACAGTCTGTGCTCACTGGGAACTGGCTGTCCCCAAGAGCCCTGGCCTCCGGGCTTCTTCTCAGAAACGCAGTCATCCTGGGTGCTGAGGGGCAAGTGTCATTCTGGGAACTTCCAACCCAATAGGTCTTGGAAAATGGAATCCTGAAGCCCTGCAGGGCTGAGAGCTGCTCAAGATCACGAGGCTTCTCAGCAGTCAGGTATGGTAGGGGGTGGGGGGTGGGGGTATGTGGAAACAAAGGTGAATCAGAGGAAGATCCTGACCAATGCAGAGTTATGGGAAGGATCCAAGCTCCTAGACCCTGCTGACTCGCAGCCAGCTCCCTCCAGCTGGCTTCCTGCTGCTGGGGTTTCCACGAGGCACAGGGTGGTGAAGTGGGCAGAGCTCAGAAGGCTGGGAGTCTGGCCTCTGGAGAAGTATGGGTTCAGTTCCTTCATACTCCCTGGGAGGCTGAGCAGCTGGGAAGTTCCCATCACTTACCTCCTGCCTTTCCTGGAACTCTCTGAAGAGCCAGGCCAGAAAGGACCTGCCTAGTGGTCTTTGGAGCTGTAGACCCTCTCCTCCCCGGCCCCCACACAGTCACCTCCCCCTGGGGTGAAGGCCTTCAGTGATGCCAGTAACAGGAGCAGGGTTGGGGTTGAGTGACTGTCATCAGTGTCCCAGGCAATGTTGACCTCCTTATCTTACCCTAATTCTCTCAACAAGTTTAGGGGGTGTTCTGTTGGTTTTACAGATGAAACAGGAGGGAAGAGGCTGAGTAACAGGGCCATATTCCTTCTCAGGCTTATTGCCCTCTCACCTGTTTCAGGTAAAATCTACGCTCTACATGGCATGCAGGCCATGGGGTCTGGTCCCCACTAATTCTCATCTCCCTTAATGTTTTAGCCAAACCGCACCCCCTGGACCATGCTTTGCATGTGCTGTTCATTCTGACTCTAAACTCCTGGCCCCTCACTCCCACTCTTCTTCTTTTTTAAAGATTTTTATTTATTTATTTTTAGAGAGAGGGGAAGGGAGGGAGAAAGAGAGGGAGAGAAACATTGCTCATTTGACTCTCAGGGACCGAACCTGCAGCTGAGGCATGTGGCCTGACTGGGATCGAACCAACAGCCTTTTGCTTTGCGGGATGATGCCCAACCAGCTGAGCCAGGCCAGTTAGGGCCCCATTCTTCCCTGCTGATTCCTCTCAGGGCCTCCAGGCTCAGTTCCTTCCTGTGGACATGCATGTCAGGGGTATAGTGACCATCTCATGTGGGAGGCCCTCCTACTGACTGGAACTTTTCTATAAGTTTGAATTATTTCATAACTAAACTAGGTGACTATGCATGTCCCTCTGTGGGGCATTGTGGTAAGGGAAATAATGGCCTCCCCAAATGTTTGGGTTGTTCCTTATCCCAGGACTTGTGAGTATATGACATCACAGACAAAAGGGACCTTGTAGATGTGATTAAGTGAGGGGTTTTGAGATGGAGGGATAGTCTGAGAGAGGCAGGCGCTGGGGAGTCGGGAGGTAAGAGTAGAAGCTGGAGTGACGTGACCACGAGTCCAGGCCCATGGGCAACCCTTGGAGACTGCAGGAGTCAAGGAGCGACATTCCCCTGGAGTCTCTGGAAGGAACGTGGCCCTGTTGACACCCTGCTGGCCCCAGTAGGGGTCATTCCGGACACCTGACCTCCAGAACTGTAAGATAAGAAACTGTTGTTGTTTGAAGCCACTAAGTTGTGGCATCTGTAGCAGCAGCCATAGGAGGTGAAGATAGGCATGGTCAGCAACTATGGTGTTGGTGGTGGTACGGTTTCTCAGGGCAGGAGCAGGAGACCCAGGAGGGCACAGCTGGCCTTCCCAAGTCCTGAATCCCAAGTCCCTTGCTTCCGCTAGAGCCAGTCAGGTCTGCAACTTCAGCAGGAAAGCAAAAGGCTAGTGGAACCAAGAGCCAGACCTGCATGGTCAACATCAAAACCCTGTCACGGCCTCTAACACCCAATTCCTCCTGGGTTCCTGGCTACAAGACACAAGGTACTTCTGGTCCAGGGTTTCCTGCCTAGGCCTTCTCTTCTGGGTCTTGCAAATGAAAAGACTGATTTTCCAAGAGGTAGACAACCAAGTGCTTCTAATCCCTGACACTACTGCCTCAATGTCCTTGTTCTGCTGCCCTGGAGGTTGCTGGTCAGAGAACTCTGGCTTCTGACCTTCAAGCCAATTCACCCACTCTGTGAGCACCCAGTCTGCACGATGTGGGTTCTGTAGGAGATGGGATGGGATCCTTGTGGAGATGCCTTGCCTCACTCACCTTAGGAGCTTACAGTCCAGTCGGGGTATGTGCAACATGTACCTGGACAGTCGTAGAACAAGGCAGCCTGTGACTGTAGCAGGAGGAAAGGGGTCTGAGATTCCACACTTACTGATTCAGTTCCTTGTTAAGGCTCCAAAATCATTTCCCATCTGCCCACTTAGGCTCCAGACACTGACAGTGTGGTCCTTTCTCTTGAAGGAGCAAAGAGCCTCATGAGAGAGACAAAAATGCGGGCCTGTAAAAACTTCACTAGCAGTACTGAGTAGCACTGGGAAGGATGGGAGTGTTCTTGCCTTGTTTGCCTTGCCGAGACAGTGACAGGACTCAGAAAAGAGAGAGCAGGGACCGCTCTGAAGGGGAGGTGGCCTCAAGAACTTGAGCGGGGAAAGGCATGGCAGCATTCTCAGCCATGGGGGGTGCAGTCAGAGATGTGAGGTGGGGAAAAGGACAGAATGAGATGAGGTATGAAAGGGCTGACAGAAAAGGTGTTCACAGGTATGGGTGGCTCAGGAGGGGCTGCATTAGCCGTCGAGGGAGGCCAGGTTTTGTGATGGGAAATAATCTATGTCTGTTAAACCCATGACAAACCATGTGTCTCTTTAATGGCATATCCATGTCCCTGTAGAACCTGCTCAGCCTTCACTGGTAAGTCTTTCAGGGCAACAGGGAGCAGGGACTCAATGGGGAGCATTTGTCCAGGGCACAGGCCCTGAAAAGACAAGATAGGGAGGAAACAGCCAACAGGATAGGATGGTCTTATAATTGAATGTGCTTGCTCTGATTGGGTAGCTCTGTTGGTTGGAGCATTGTCCCAATACGCCAAGGTTGTGGGTTTGATCCCTGGTCAGGGCACATACAAGCATCAACCAATGAATGCATAGATAAATGAAACAAGAAAGTGATGTTTCTCTCTCTCTCTCTGTCTCTCTCTCCCCCTTTCCACTCTCTCTCTAAAGCCAATCAATAAAAAAAATGTGAGGGGGAGGGCTAACAGGATGAATTCAAGTGATAAGTGTTACCTGCCTGAGCTGAGTAAAGGAGATTATTTCCAGGAAATGAAAGAGACTCCAAGCAGGAGTCAGGTGCAGGCACCTTTCCTGGAGACATGATCTGAACTTCAGCAAGATGCAGCCAGGACTATTTTGTTGGTTGGCACATAGTGGGAGGGGGCTGCCACCCCTCCCTGGATTCCTAGATGGGAAGGCGGGAAGGTAGGAAGAAGATAAAGCAGGGGGGCTGCCCTCAGTGTGGCTGAGCCTCTGCAGAAGACGGGGGTGGG
>PVKU01008516.1:0-72916 GCA_004027475.1 Anoura caudifer
AAAAAAGACAGAGGACCCAGATAAATAAAATGAGAAAGGAAAGAGAAGTAACAACTGACACCAAAGAAATACAAAGAATTGTAAGAAAATATTATGAACAACTTTATGCCAACAAATTGAACAATCTGGACAAAAATAGATAAATTCCTAAAACATACTATCTTCCAAAACTGAATCAGGAAAAATCAAAGAATCTAAATAGGCACATTACAATTAGTGAAATCGAAGCAGTAATCAAAAACTCCCAACAAACAAAAGCCCTGGACTGGATGACTTCATAGGATAATTAACACCTATGCTTCCAAATTCTTCCAAAAAAACTCAAGAGGAGGAAAGACCTCCAAGCTCATTTTACAAGGCCAGTATTATTCTAATTTCAAGACTAAATAAAAACACTACAAAGAAAGGAATTTACAGACCAATATCCCTGATAAACATAGATGCTAAAATCCTCAACAAAATATTAACAAACCAGATCCCACAATACATTAAAAACATCATACACCATGATCGAGTGGGATTTATTCTGGGCATGGAAGGTTGGTACAATATCTGCAGATCAATAATGTGATATACCACATAAACAAAACAGAGGGTAAAAACCACATGATCATATCAATACAGAAGTAACATTTGATAAAATCCAGCACCATTTATGATAAAAACTCTCACTGAAGTGGGAACAGAGGGAACACACCTCAACAGTAAAGGCCATTTGTGACAACCCACAGCCAGCATGGTACTCAATGCCAAGAGCTGCGAGCGCCCGCCTAACATTCTACCCCCCGGCACTGGCCAGCTGCCTCATTTCTTTTCACCCCACAGCCATTCCTCACTTTGGAGGGGTGTCTGCCTGATGGTTAAGAAAGAATTATGAATTCCCTCAGCTTTAAAATCCTGTCTATTAGAATGTTAGGGATCCTGTGTCCCGATTCCAACTCTTTCGTTTGATTTGGGCAAATTAAGATCTAAGTCTCAGTTTTCACATTAGGTTATTTAAGGATTACCAGTTGCTATTTATTAACATTCTTTAAAGACCAAATGGCCCATTTTGTTATTCTATGTATTATCCCTTTAAAAACTCTAAAAATAACCCTGAATCTTCATTTATAGTACCTATGAAGTGTACTCTTTTACACCTCAGAAAACCTAACTTAATATTTAAGTTGGTGGTCATTATTTCCACACCACAATCTTCCTTTTTGAATCTTTAAAAAATATTTTATATACATAAATTTTAAATTCCATTTCTAATTAAAATACCCATTTTATTCCATTCTCTATTTTTGAAATCAGCTAATAAAATATTTCTAAATAATACACATATTCTGGCATCTTAAAATACTAAATCAAAGTGAAAAATATTAGAGATGCTGATATTTTGATTAATTCAGATCAAGATAATAATCTTTCTGTAAATGTATTATTTTAAAATAATATTTTTAAATGTTACTTTTAGCACAAAAGTAATTTTACTCTAAAAAGATAAAGAAAAGCTCAGGGAAGACTTCCATTTTCTTATTTTGGGGCTGATTATCTACAATTAAACTGTTTCAAAAGTGATCTGCAGTTTTTCATTGCCCTATACATAGCTCAAAAGCAATAGTTTGCTGCCCCCTGGCTGTACAGAGATTCTTTATCTTTCAATAAAACTACTGTCTTTAAAAGAATTACTGTATATTGAAAAACTGAAGTGGAGAATTTGGGAAACTGCCTTCTATAGATATCAAAGCACTAATTGATACTTATTAAGAACATGACTTTTTTTAGTTGCAAACATCTGTATTTATTGTTTAGATTTGACTTTTAGAATTCAATCACAATTGATCTTCTCCAGGTTGATTGGCTTATGGGGGGTATAGAGTGGGCGTGTAACTTGTCATTTGGGTTCTCAAGTGACTAGATGTTACTGAGACTTTGATTGTGCTGCCTTCCTTGAACACCCAAACGTTCTCTCGTTCCCCAGGCTCATGCGATCTTCTTTACTTCAATACTAACAAAGCTGATGCAGTGCTTACATAAACTTAAACTACTGGGGTGAACTGACTTCTGTGCCTTGCTAGGTATTGACTTTGCCAACAGAGAAGTGTCTGGCCAGTTAAATAGCTCCCTTCACTTTCCTAATACTAATCCGGAAGCTATTGAGCTGCATTGGCCAAGTCTACCTCTTAGTTTTCCTTTGCACAAATGTCATCCATGTGGAACCATGTCACCATCTTTGTAACGTCATGGTCTAACTCATTCAGAGTTAGTCTCTGAAGAAGTCCCTGTTGAATGATTGAAGGCACCATGTTCGCTATCCTTTGCAGTGTGATGAATTACCCCAAAATTTAGGAGCTGAAAACAACAGACATTTATTTATTTCAGTTTGCGTAGAAAAGGAATCCAGGCGTGGCTTAGCCACGTGCTCTGGCTCCTGTTGTCTCACGAGACTGCAGCCAGGGTGCCAGCTGAGGTTGAAGCTGGAAACTCAAAGCCTGATGGAGAAGATCCCCATCGTGAACTTTTAGAGCAGGCTGCCTGGGATGAAACTCTGGCCCTGCTGTGAACTAGCTGTGAGACTTCAGTCAAGTTCCTGAACCTTTCTTTCCATGTGTTAATTCGTATTAATTAAGATAATAATAAGAATACCTACCTTATGTGGGTAGTATGAGAACTGAGCTCAAAAGGTGCTGCAACCGTTTGGATATTAGTAGTTGTTATACTTAAAAGTGGGAGGAACTGAAAACTGTAGCCATGGCACCGGTGCAGCTAATTGCTCTGACCCTGCTCCACTTTCTTCTTTTGCTGCAGCGTGTATCACCTTCTAACATACTATGGAATTGGATCGTTTATGCCATCTGGTATGCTTTGCCTGCATCGCATCATGAAGCAAACTCCAAGGGCCCAGGGATCTGTGTTTTGTTCTCTGGTGCATGCCAAGCACCATGGCAGAAGCTGGCACATAGTTAAATACTTACTATTGAATGAATTCACTGCCATAATTTCATCAACACTCATATCATCTTGGACTGTTAAAGTTGCAAAGAGTTTCGAGAACAGCACATTCATTCACCAACCTTTTCTAGACTCACTCTGTGACAGATGTTATTCAAGGGGCATGGTGTACTAAAACGACTACGGCACGATTTGAGATCGAGGAGCAAGGGAGAACGAAAACTAATCATTTCGATACAGTAATAGAGTTAAGAACAAAGCGTTGAGGAATGGAAATGAGAGAATGTAAACCCCTGCAGGGGAGACGACTGAGCTGGAATGGGAGGGGCTCTCTGGGCAGCACAGAAACAGTTTGACACAGAGCCGTGAAAGAGCACATTGTACCTGGGAGACCTGCAGGGACATAGGCTGCTTACGGTGGGGAAAGCAGCTGTGGTGCTGTAATCGTTGGCTGAGGTGCCCCCAGGTGCACAAGGGCCATGTTTGTGACTATGGGTGTTAACAGTTTTGGGTTTGGTTGGTCGGTTGGGTCTGACTTGTTTGGAATGAGGTGAGACTACAAGCTGAGAGGGAAGGTACCGGTGAGGGGCAGGGACCAGGCTAGCAGAGCCAGGTTGTTACAGCGAGTCCAGGTTCTTACAGTGGATAATCCAAGAACAAAGCAGGCAAGAGCCAAGAAATTCAAAGAAATGAGTCAGAGGAAGTCATGAGGAACGTGTAAAGGAGGTAACTGTGGCTCTGTTCCGCGTGGGGCTCCAAAGTATTATGGAAGTGTTTTTGTTATATTTTTTAAAAGGTTTTGTGGATAAGTGCATCGGAACAGCCAGCAGGGAGGAACAACCAGAGGGAAGCTGCCGGAACTTGGAAAGCAAGAGAAGTTCTCAGGCTTGGACCAAAATAGAACATCATCAGGCGGCCTCTCAAAGACAACCTGAATGAGGAGGATTTAACGTTAATTCATAATCACCCTGTTGTTGTGCCTGGATAGCATTACAAATTTGTTTTATTTGTTTCAAATATTTAAGTTCCCTGGATGTCTGATATGATCTACTCCACAAAGCCTTTAGATAACTCTAAAATCTCAAGTTGAACAGTCTCTCCCGGTATTAAAGGGGGAACCTGAACTAAACGTCCCTAACTACCATTGCAGCCACCACCCTAGTGTCCAGAGAAGGTGAACCAGCCATGGGATGCTGTCCAAACAGACTATCCCTGCCTGGGTGTGCCACCCCCTTCCAAGGCCAGGCAAGGCACCCAGCAGGCAAGCACACTGACATCTTATACAAGAAGGTCAGAGCTTAACTGAGTGACAGAATGCTGGTCCATCATTGGGTTTTAACAATCATCATGCCCCGTCTTCCCACTCCAAGACATTCTGATGCTAGTTACGCAGCCAGCTGGTAACTCACACTACTCTCTGCTAACTTGCCTCAAGGTAAGGCAGCTGCGATCATGAGTTCAGGAAGAGAAAAAAAACCTCAAACCAGTCACTCTGTACACAAAACGATGAATTGGTTGATTGATGAATTTTTCCAGCTTTTCAATTGTTCTTCACACAGTACAGATTCCACCACAGGGAAATGGAATCTCCTTCTGCAGGTTGATCATAATTACAATCGTGTAGAAGTGTATCCTTGACGATTTTTATTGTAAACTACTTAAAGGTGAGGCATTTCAACAAACATGCCGTTGAGAATATCTTCAGGTCAACATTTGTAGAATGGTATTTGTGGTGGAGGTGAGGTAATTTCCAATTATTTTATAGCTTTTTTTTAATGAGTATAAGTTATATAACACAGATAGTAGTGTACAGGGCTCAGCAAGATTTTTTCTAAAGAGCATATAGTCAACATCTTCTGCTTTTGAGCCCAACTGTTCTCTGCAGCAACTCCTCAACTCTGCCCTTGTAGCACAAAAGCAGCCACAGACACTATGCAAACAAATGGGAGGGGCTTTGTTCCAATAAAACTTTATTTTACAAAAACAGGCAGCAAGTTGGATTGTTTGTGATCCCTGATCTATATATTGTTCTGTAGCTTGTTTTTCTCTCTTTCCCATATACCTTAGAGTGAATTTTACATCAGGACATTAGAGAGATCTCATTTGTAAAGGGATATATAATAAGCTAATGTACAGATGTATAATAATTTATTTAGCCAATCCTATGTTGATACACGTTTTGGTTGTTTTCTAATATTTTGCTATTATAAATAATTGACATGGTGAATTACATCTTACGTATGCCTTTGTGCACATGTACGAATATATATGCTAGATAAATTTCTGGAGGTGGAAACATACAATTTAAATTGAGATCACCAAATTGCCGTCCAATTTTGCACTCCACCACCACCATGTGAGACAAAATGTCCTAGGTCCACTTCGCATTATATTGGTATAGAAGTAAAGTTGGTATCCAACTTTATTATTTTACAGTCCTATAGAGGTGTGCTCAGTGGTCCCAAGATAATTTATTATGTGCAGTACCTTTACTCAGTAATTTGAACTGTTATTAAAGGTTTCTGCTTTTAATAGCAGTCAAAAAATGTTGTCTATCAAGATATGAAATAAAGAATTTAAAATCTGAATGTTATTTTCATCAAAGCTACCTTCTCTTCTTTCAAATGTAGGAATAAGCAATATTATCTTGATATTCTGATGTATCCATCTTTAAAAAGGAACACAGAGATCAACGTAGATAAAGATTATTCACAGTCTAATTCTGAAAACATTAGAACTAGCTATTGATCCATAAGGATAAGAAATTGTGTGAATGTTTTTTTAAAGATTTTGTTTATTTATTTTTAAAGAGAGGGGAAGGGAGGGAGAGTAACATCAATGTGTGGTTGCCTCTCACTTACCCCCTACCGGGGACCTGGCCCACAACCCAGGCATGTGCCTTGACTGGGAATCAAACCAGTGACCCTTTGGTTCGCAGGCCGGCACCCAATCCACTGAGCCACACCAGCCAGAGCTGTTGTGTGTATGTTTTTATTAAAGTACTATTATACTGTCTAATCCTTCTCCAAAATTCTTCAATTCTGTGAAAGAACCATATAAAGGCCTGTACTCCCAGCCTTGATTATGTAAAAAGTCAGGTGTGATAGGAGTAGAAATCATTCTTTGGGACATTTGTCCTTGAGCAGCTGGACCCAAGCAGTGCAAAGCACTAAGATAGATTACCAAGGGTCAGTCTAGACCTGCACTTCCCAACACACACACCAACTTGTGAGTACAAACCTCACGTGACTGGTGGGCACTTCAAAATGTGGGTGGTCAAGACGAGATGGGCTGCAACACACACACTGGATTTCTAAGAAATGATGAAAAATGAATATAAAATATCTGAATAATTTCCTATTGTTTACATCACAAAATAATAAAATTTTGGACATGTTCATCAATTAACACATTATGAAAATTAACTTTGCTCTTTCTTTTTATTGTTTCAGTGCAGCTACAACATTTATAATTACAAACATGGACCATGTTACCTATCTATTAGACAGTGGTGTTAGTTCATGGCAGCAGAACTTGTAACTTCAGGATATGACTTGAAGGATTAGCTGTGACTCTTAGAGACCACAGATAGAAACGGCGATTGTCGGGATTCCCAAAAGTTAAGTGTGAACAGGAGAAAACACAACGCACTAGGAAGAAAGAACATCGTTCATTCTGCAAGTACAGATTAAGCACCAGTTGTTGCCAGGAGCATGCTTGGTATTGGGCCAAAATTGTAGACTCTTTGATAAGCATATGAATTTGGCCTTGTAGAGGCATTATACTTCTCTGAGCCCCATGGCTTCTTCTGTAAAATTGCCCTTGACTGAAGAGAAGATATTGGAGTGGATGTACTCTTGATATCTTTTTCTGCATAAAGATCTATGATTCTGAACATATTTCAATTTTGTAATCAAGGTCTTTAAATGGATATACAACTATACTAGAAAAGCTTATATCATAAATTTATGAAGTGCATTTTGGATATAATTTACTATGAGCTTTTTTCTCAGTGTGTAAATGTATTTCCTAAGTGTCTAAAATATTCAATTCTGTAATCAATGAGCTTTAAAGAGCAAAAAAATCAAATATATTTATGTACCATATTTTGACAGTTTTATTTTAAGGTACATAAATTTTTTCATTCATTTATTCAGTACTTATTTAATAGAGTACAAGTCAAGAGGCTATAAAGGAAAAAAAAACATTTTAGAAGGCCAACATAACCCTGATACCAAAACCTGGCAAAGACAACACAAAGAAAGAAAACTGTAGACCAATATCTTTGATGAAAACTGATGAAAAATCCTAAACAGAATACTAGCAAATCAAATACAAAAATACATCAAAAATAATACATCATGACCAAGTGGGTTGCATTCCAAGGACACAAGAATGGTTCAGCATAAGCAAACTGATTAATGTAATGCACCACATTAACAAAACAGAGGATAAAAATCATATGATCTTGTCAATAGATACAGAAAAAGCATTTGATAACATACAACATCCATTTGCAATTAAAACACTCAATAAAACGGGTACTGAAGGAAAATTCCTCAACATGATAAAGCCCATGTATGACAAACCCTCAGCCAACATCATACTCAATGGTGAAAAACTGAAAGCTTTTCCTCTAAAACAAGGAACAAGACGCGGACACCCACAATCACCACTCTTACTCACAACAGTGCTGGAAGTCCTAGCCAGAGCGATCAGGCAAGAGAAGGAAACAAAAGGCATCCAAACTGAGAATGGAGAAGTAAATGTGTCATTTTTTTTTGGCAGATGGCAAGATTCTCTACATAGAAAACTCTAAAGACTCCACCAGAAAAAAAAAAAAAAACTATTAGAAATAATAAACAAACACAGTAAAGTTGCAGGATACAAAATCAATGTACAAAAATCCACTGTTTTCCTGGATACTAAAATGAAATTTCAGAAAAAGAAATTAAAAAAACAATTATTTTTGCAATTGTAACCAAAAGAACAAAATACCTAAGAATAAATGTAACAAATATGTGAAGTATATTCTATATACTGAAAACTACAAAGCATTGTTAAAAGATTTTGAAAAAGACAAAATGAAATGGAATAGTACTTCATGTTAATGGGTCAGAAGAATCAACGTAGATAAAATGGCCATATTGCCCAAAACAAAATGCAGATTTAATACAATCCCCATCGAAGTCCCAATGGTATTTTTTTAAATTTTTTTATCCTCACCCAAGGATATTTTTTCATTGCTTTTAGAGAAAGAGAAACATTGATGCAAGAGAGAAGCATTGATTTGGGTTGTCTCCCATATGCACCCAGACTAGGGAATCAAATCTACAACCCTTTGGTTACAAGACGACACTCCAACCAAATGAACCACACTGGCCAGAATCCAATGGCATTTTTTTAAAGCAATAGAACAAAAAATCATCAGATTTGTATGGAACCACAAAAAAAAAAAAAAAAAAAAAAAAAAAAAAAAAAAAAAAAAAAAAAAAAAAAAAAAAAAAAAAAAAAAAAAAAAAAAAAAAACACCCTGAAGAGCAAAAGCAATCACGAGAAAGAAAAGAACAAAGCTGTAAGTATCACACTACCTGACTTTAGGTTATACTACGGAGCTACAAAAATCAGAACAGCACAGTACTGGCAGAAAAACAGGCACACAGACCAATGAAACAGAATTGAGAGCCCAGAAATAAACCACAAGTATATGGGTAAATAATTTTTGATAAAGGAGCCAAAAACCCACAGTGGAGAAAAGAAAGCCTCTTCAATAGATGGTGCTTGGAAAACCACATGCAAAAGAATAAAACTAGATTGTAGTTTGTCCCGTTTACGAAAATTAATTCAAAATGAATCAAAGACCCAAATATAAGACCTGCAACAATAAATCACATAGAAGAAAACATAGGTATTAAACTTAAGGGCTTTGTTTATGGAGAAAATTTTATGAATTTGACCCCAAAGGCAAGGGAAGTAAGGGCAAAAATCAATGAATGGGACAATATCAAACTAAAAAGCTTCTGTACAGCAAAAGAAACTGGCAACAAGACAAAAAGGCAAGCAACCAAATGGGAGAAAATATTTGTAAACAACAGTTCTGACAGGGGGTTAATATCCAAAATATACAGTTCAACCCCAAACTAACAATTCAATTAAAAAATGAGCAGAAGACCTGAACAGACACTTCTCCCAAGAAGATGTACAAAATGGCCAACAGGTATATGAAAAGATGTTCAACTTCACTAGCTACTGGGGAAATGCAAATCAAAACTACAATCTAAGATACCACCTCACACCTGTTAGAAAGATTATTATCAACAAGACAGGTAATAACAAGTGTTGGAGAGGTTGTAGAGAAAGAGGAAACCTTATTCACTGCTGATGGGAATATAAACTGATACAGCCACTACGAAAAACAGTATGGTAGTTCCTCAAATGCTAACAATAGAGTTACCGTATGGCCTGGCACTCCCTCTTCTAGGTATCTACTCAAAAAATTTGAAAACATTTATTTGCAAAGATTTATGAACCCCTATGTTCATTGCAGCATTATTCACGGTGGCCAAGACATGGAGACAACCGAGGTGTCCTTCAATAGATACAATAAAGAAGATGTACGTATTCCATATATACTCTGGAATAATACTACTCACCCATAAGAAAAGATTAAATACTGCTATTTGCAACAACATGCATGCACCTTTAGAATATTATGCTAAGCAAAATCATTCAGTCAGGAAAAGCTAAGAACCACATGATTTCACTCATATGTGGGATATAATACTGAAACTCATAGACACAGAAAACAGTATGGTAGTTCCCAGAGGGAAGGGTGTGAGGAGGGTGGTAAATGGAAAAGGGGACCAAATACATGGTGACAAAAGATGACATGACTTTGGGTGGTGGGCACACAATGCAATACACAGATCATGTATCATAAAAATGTACACTTGAAACCTATATGAGCTTACTAACTGACGTTACCCCAATAAATTTCATTCTAAAATGGGGGAGCATGCCTTTAGGGGAAACTTATTTTGCCCTTCAGCCTTTCTGAAAAATGTTGGAAGCCAAAACTCCGTATTTAATGGCTAGACTGCTGTCTTGTTGCAAAGAAAGAAAGTCTGCGTTCCAGATAACTTTGTGGAGCCTCTGTACAAGCTATGGATAGGTCACCTCAGTGCTTGTTTTATGTGCGAGAGCAATACATTTCTATCTTACCTAAGTTGTACTTGCCCCTGTTGCCTGCTGCTTAATGCAATTCCCAAAGCAGAAGACCAGAATATTATCTATTAAAAAGAACTGAAACTATGTTTTTAGGGCAGACTTGACAACACAGAGCTAGTTGGGAGTTCAAACTGACCAAGAGCTCAGAGATTGTTCCCAGTCTTCTGAAAAAATTCATGTTCCTGGAGCAAACTGTGCAAAGGTAAAGATAGGGTCAAGAACACTTTTGTGGACTTCCGGTTAAGATGGAGGCATAGGTATACACACTTTGCCTCCCCTCAAAACTACAGGAAAAATTACAGCTAGACTACAAAGCCAATATCACCCAGATTCATCAGAAAATTGAGCTGCATGGAATTCCAACAACCAACAATTTAAAGAAGCCACACTCATCCAGACAGGTAGAAGGGAGATGCAGAGGCTTGCTGAGAGGTGCAGAGAGGTGAAGAAGCACAGAGAGGAGCACAGAAGTGGAGTGGCACTGAGAGGTGACAGAATAGGCAGTTCCACATTCACATGTGGTAGATAAAAATCAGGAGTGAGAGATCCTAGACCCAGACCAGACCACCCAGCCCAGGGTTCCAGCATCAAGAAGATCAGCCCCCATAACTACTAGCTGGAAAAATCAGTAGGGGTTGGGGCAGTGAAAGAAAATGCAGGATTCTCAGGAGACTCCACTTAAAGGGTCCACAAAGGTCTTAGAACTTATGCAGACCCACCCCCTCTGCAATTCAGCTGAAAAGGCACAAGTGGCATATGGGGAGAAAATAAATTGACTGGCAACTGGGAGACAGCTTTCTCCCCAGGAAATCTCCAGAGGCTAGGCATCGGTATTGTCCACTCTCTGAGCCCACCCCACACAGAGCCACAAAGTGGTGAAATGGGTTGCCTGGCCCTGGCGATTACCTAAGGCTCCACCCCATACAATTCACGGATGCACTTTTCTACAACAGGCCACGCTACTAAGACAGGAAGTCAAAGTAGCTCTACCTCATACACAGTAACAAACACAGAGAGGCTGCCAAATTGAGGAGACAAAGAAATATGACACAAACAAAAGAACAAAAAAATAAAACCAGAAAAGAACTAAACAAAATGAAGATAAGCAACCTATCAGATGCAGAATTCAAAACACTGGTTATAAGGGTGCTCAAAGAACCCATTGGGTACTGCAGCAGCATAAAAAAGACCTAGGCAGAAATAAAGGTTACATTAGGTGAGATAAAGAAAAATCTACAGGGAACCAACAGTGGAGGGGATGAAAATGAGAATCAAATCAACAATTTGGAACATAAGGAAGAAAAAAGCACTCAACCAGAACAGCAAGAAGCAAAAAAGAATTTTTACAAAATGAGGATAGACTGAGGAGCCTATGGGACATCTCCAGATGTACCAACATTTGAATCATGGGGAGCCAGAAGGAGAAGAGGAAGAGAGAGAAGCTGAAGACTTATTTGAAAAAAAAAAAAAATGAAAGAAAAGTTCCCTAATTTGGTGAAGGAAATGGACATACAAGTCCAGGAAGCACAGAGATTCCCAAACAAGTTGGACCCAAAGAAGACCACACCAAGACACATCATAATTAAATTGCCAAGTGTTAAAGATAAAGAGAGAATCTTAAAAACAGCAAGAGAAAAGCAGAGAGTTACCTACACAGGAGTTCCCATAAGACTATCAATCAGCTGATTTCACAAAGAAACGTTGCAGGCAAAAAAAGGACTGTCAAGAAGTATTCAAAATAATGAAAAACAAGGACCTACAACCTAGATTAACCTACCCAGCAAAGCTGTCATTTACAATTGAAGGGCAGATAAAATGCTTCCCAGACAAGGTAAAACTAAGGTAGTTCATCATCACAAGCCATTATTATATGAAATGTTAAAAGGAATTATATAAGAAAAAATCAAAACTACGAACATTAAAATGGTAACAAATTCACAACTATCAACAACTAAATCTAAAAAACAAACTAAGCAAATAAGCAGAACAGGAACAGAATCATAGATATGGAGATCATTCGGAGGGTTATCAGCTGGGAGGGGGAAGGGGAAAAGGGGGGGAAGTGCAGGGATTAAGTACAAATTGGTAGGTACAAAATGGACAGGACAATGTTAAGAACAGTGTAGGAAGTAGAGTAGGCAAAGAATTTATATGCATGACCCATGGACATGAAATAAGAGGGGGGATTGCTAGAGAGAATGGGGGTACTGGGTGGAGGGGGAAAGGGGGAAAAATTGGGACAAATTTTATAATTTATAATTGGGACAATTATAATAGCATAATCAATAAAATATTTTTTTAAAAAAGATTTAGGATTCTGGTCTCATTTCTAGGCACATATTTTAGAGAAGCTTCCTTGTGACAAACAGAGGGAAAGAAATACATGGGGTCCCAAATTAGCAGGGAAGACATATGTTATTAAATCAGGGTTTCTGGGAAAAATGACTAATTAGCCATATTGACCATGCATTGTGTTTATTCATAACTGCAAATGAAATAAATTTTAAAAAGATTAAAAAGTTAATGACATAAAATGAAACCTTATTGAAGAATGAGGGAGAAGAGGTGAACATTAATTTAACTCAAGTTGAAGAGTTTTCAAAATATAAAAGCAAATTACAATGGTAATATGGACCACAGTGTGTAATGATTTAAAATGAGCCAAATAAATGTAATTATCCATTTGTTTGAAAGCATAACTTAAGAGGCAAATTACAAATTTGAGAATATTTTCAACAAATACGATTTGTTCAACAAAAATGTATCGATCATCTCTTACCTCTAAAACACTGTCGCAGTTTCCGGGGCGTGCAGTGGTGACTGATGTAGCATGTGTCTGCACACATAGTCCACCTGCTAGCAGGACAGACAGACACGAATACCATTCATTATCCAATCAAGTATTTACGCACAATGTAATCATTGCTTCAGGGGAGAATTGGGAAGTGTCAGCTAGGGAGGGAGTGATTAACAAGTCTGCATCTTTTCAGCTCTCTTAAGATAATATTATAACTTATGGAAATAAAGTGAGAATATGTGAGAATTTTTTAAGAAAATAAAAGTTTGAGGTACCCTTTTTAATAATAAATATATGGCCCTGGCTGGGATAGCTCAGTGGATTGAGTGTGGGCTGCAGACCAAAGGGTTGCCAGTTCGATCCCCAGTCAGGACACATGCCTGGGTTGCAGGCCAGGTCGCCAGTGGGGTCCATGCGAGAGGGAATCACACATCAATCTCTTTCTCTCTCTCTTCCCTTGTCTGAAAATAAATAAATAAAAAATCTTTTAAAAATAATAATAAATGTATACATTTTTTCTATGCCATAACATCACTAGATAAAAAGTAATTGTTTTTGAAAATTATCTAAGTGTTTTGGTTACATCCGCAATATACAGAGTCCAGCAGAAGTAAGGCCTGCTTGAGTGTGGTTGGTAGGGTAATAATATGCATATAATAATTTATAGTTCAGTTTGAACATTTCACCTAAAATGTCACAGGGTATGCTTGAGTGTGATATTGTTATGTCACAGAATTACATGCTTATGGTTTTGTAATAAAAGATTTTGTAATAAAACAGGGACATCATTTGTGCCAGACCCTATAGATTCGGACACACTCTGATAAATGACTTAACTTTTCACTCTAACGTATCGGTTATATAGACACTGTATTTCTTAGATTTTGCTATCTGTCAGAATGAAAACTATTTCTAAAAACTGGTGATGTGAAGAAATATTACCCTTCCTTCCCATTAAGCTAAGCCTGTGAGTATATTAAACTACACTGAAGTGTCTCTAGTACAAGTACAGTGTATTATCTCAAATGGACTATTACAGAATTTTGCTACTTTAATTCAAAAGTATAGCAGCACAAGCTATGATTTGACCCAGCTTTTTGGCTGTAATATTCAATTGTTTAAAAAGATCAACATATTGTTTCAGTGACCATTACAGCTAACGGTCAAAATAGATGCTTTCAACTTTTTACTCAGCAGGCTTGCTATTCCAAAATCAATCTCAAGAAAATGTTTCAATAAGGAATTTGGAGTTTTCAGTTGGAAGTGATTGTAGCTGTTCCTTGGAGAACTGGCTGAGTCAAAGCCGTGAGAAGAGAACACACAGGTGAGCTTACACACCTTGTATCAGAACCCAGGATGCGCTCAAGAAAAACAGAAACATGCCGAACACTGAGTCGTGAGCTGGAAAGGCTCCCACTGGCCAACTCTTGGATAATTGAAGCATCAAAACAGAACAGTGGCTGCAGTCACTTTTAATGCATTGACTAGGTAAACCTCCACTAAAGTGCTCTGTTGGTGGGAACGCAGACGGGTGCAACACAGTGGAACACAGGGTTGAAGGTCCTCAAAAAATGAAAAATCGAACTTCCATTTGACCCAGCAATCCCACTCCTGGGAATATACCCTAAGACTCCCAAAACATCATTCAGAAAGAATGTATGCACCCCTATGTTCACAGCAGCATTATTTACAATAGCCAAGATCTGGAAACAGTCCAAGTGTCCATCAGTAAAAGAATGGATAAAACAGCTATGGTATATTTACACGGTGGAATACTACTTGGCTGTTAAAAAGAAGACAATTTTACCATTTGTGATGGCATGGATGGACCTGGAGAGCATTATGCTAAGTGAAATAAGCCAGTCAGAGAAAGACAAGTACCATATGATCTCACTCATATATGGAATCTAATGAACAAACTAAACTAATAAGCAAAATAGACACAGACTCATAGCTCGGGGCAAGGTAAAACTTGCTGACAGCTGAACAGGCTGACAGCTCGGGGCAGAGGAAGGGGAGGTTCCTGGGGGGTGAAAGGGTTAAGCAAAAGAGAGAAAAAGAGAAAGAACTCATGGACACAGACAGCAGCGTGGTGATTGCGGCAGGGAGTAGGTGGAGGAGGAAGAGGATATGGGGGGATAAATGGTCATAATAAAAAACTAAAGTTAAATCAAAAACATTTTAAAAGTAAATTTTTAAATGAATTTAAAATATCATACCAGTGATGTAAAGTTTAAAAGCCTAAAGAAATACTACATCAGTAATGGATATGTACATATAAAGTAACACACAAACAGGAAAGGAAAGAATATGCACCACCTTGAACACAGTGATTATCACGATGGAAATGAGAGAGAAAGAACGAGATGAAGGGGTAGGGCTTTACCTCACACGAAACTATTGCTTATTTTTTTAAATCTGCAGCAATTATGGTAAAATCTTCCCAGTGAACATGTAGGGGTCAGTTTATTATTTTCTGCATGTTTGATATATTTCATAATGTAAAAAATTAAATATGCTCCAAACAAAACTTTAAAACACAAAAATCCTGTTTTATAAGATTGTCTTCATGCCACCTATAAATACTATAAATATGGGTATCTGTATGTATTTATGTGTATATGTATATGCTCTGTTTCTACCTATTTAGTAGATAAGTATATAGATCTAGAAGTAGCTAGATTAATCTAGAAAAGTGTTCATGTAATAGCAACATATTTTATCATACAGTATTGGCATTTTTTCTTCATTATACTCAAGTTTTAATGAAACGAGTATACATTCGTAACAATGAATATGTATCACTTTTTAAGTCAAAAAGCTCTGCTCTACTTTTTTCCATATTTTATTCAGATTTCCTTGGTTTTTACCTGATGTCTGTTCCATGTTCCAGGACTCCATCCCCGATTACTTTACTCATCAAGTTTGCCTCAGCTTCTCCTGCCTGTGGCAGGTTCTTAGACTTTCCTTATTTTTGATGACTTTGACAGTTTTGAGGAGTACTAGTCAGGTATTTTGTTAAAATCCCTGTACTGGGATTTATCTGATGTGTTTGTCATTATTAAACAGGGGTTACAGACTCTGAAGAGGAAGACCACAGGTAGGGAAGGTACCACTTTCATCACATAACCTAAGGGGCGCACACTGGTAACATGACTTATCGCTGTAAACGTGGACCTTAACGCCTGCCGAGGTGTGCTTGTCATGTTCCTCCACTGTACAGTCTTCCCCCTCTTTGGAAGGAAGTCACTATGTGCTGGCCACGCTTAAGGAAGGAGTGGGCAGTTATGCTCTACCTTCTTTGAAGACAGAGTATCTGTATAAACTATCTGCAATCCTCTGCGTGGGAGATTTGTCTCTTCTTATTTATTTATACATTCATCTACCTAAGCATAGACTCAGAGATATTTATTTTTTACTTTGTGTTATAATCCATCACTACTTTATTTTATTGCTCAAATTTTCCAGCTCTGGCCATTGGGAGCTCCAGCAACGGGCCCCTCTCTCCCTTTGACCCACCCTCTCTTTGGGGGGGGGGGTTTATATTAATTTTTCAAAGCAATATGAAAAATCAATGTATTAACAATGAGATACATGCTAATAGTGTTTAGTACAGTATCAAGCACAAGACCATAATCATAAGTAAAATTACCAATATAACTTAGCTAACAATATTAATAATATCATTTAAAAGTTCTACTTTATTTTTTGAATTTTTTAAATTAGAAAACATTGACAAATCTATGATATTGACTTTTGTGGAGCACTTACTATGTTAGGTACCATGCTAAGGATGTATTAAATTCACCACTCAAATACTGAAAATTTAAAGAGCAAAAACTAAACAAAACCAAACAACTAAAAACTAAACCTTTTCCTGGAGAGAGATTTTATTTCTATTAAAACAATTTGCTTAAGCTATTTAACATAGAATGGCTGCACCTGAAGTTATATTGTTTAGGCATAATTAAGAGCAAATAACAATTTCATTTCTTCATTTCTACAGTTCTTAATTTCCAAATGTGATGAACAGGGTAAGGAGGAGGAAACTAAAACTGACAAAATAATAACACAATTTAAATAAATTCCTGGGATAAGACTGAACAAAATTTCAAATAACGATCCCATTGTGTGTACAGCTACCTACTTCCACTTCCCCCAGAGCACGTGGGTTAGACAGCGGTGAGTCCCGCACATAGCACAGGACGGGCTCTCAGCCAGTAGCACTGAACAAAGGAGTGAATGCGGTTAATGGACTCTTTGCCTCTGTAGGCTCTCTCTTAAACCACCCTAAATAAATTGGAATCCATATAACGTGATGCAAAATAAGACTGTTCTGTTTTTACAATAAAAATACAAATACCATGTTGTAGTGGATGACGAAGTGTGTGAAAAGTCAGTAGCAGTTTAAGGAAAGTAAGTTGTACTGCTTGTACCCTGAAACAATAATTCCCAGAGACTTTGAATGCTATTCTCAGTGGTTCACTGACCATGGACACACACCCTCCTTATTCCAAATAAGGAATGGCACTGACTACTTAAAGTAATTTATTTACATTTGTGTAAGAACATTGCAAAACATCAAAATGGTAGAGAAGAGAGAAGGAGTCAGGGAAAGAGAAGAGGGAGAGAAAGATTGATCCTGAAACAGTGGAGAGGACATTGCAGAGGGAAGACAAAAACTTAAGGCCAGCCTCCCTGCTCTCTCATCGAAGGACACTGGCCAAGGGACTTGGCCTTCCCATCCGCAGCTCCTCTGCTCCGGCATGGTGGGTCCTAGGAGAAAGCAGCAGTGAAAAGGGTTGAGAACAGCTGTGCTGATACATGCTTTGAAATGTCTGCTGTGAGGCCAAAGAGCCCAAATCTCACAAGAAGGGTTTCTAGAACACATGCATTTCATATATTTGTTTGAGATTGAAAAAGTGCAATTCAATATATATTTGTTCAACAACAACTATCCAGTACATGAGGGCATTTGCTAAAAGATGTAAGTTACATGACTTGCTGAAACGCATTCACATTGATACTAAGATAAGGACTGTGAGGTTCAATTTGTATCAACTTAATTGGGCCACAAGATGCCCAGACTTTTTGCCCAAGCACTATTCTAAGAGTGTCCGTGAGGGTATTTCTGGATGAGATGAACACTTGACTCGGTAGGCTCAGTAAAACAGATTGCCCTCCCTAAAGGGAGTGAGGCTCAGCAAGTCAATTGCAGACCTGACCAAAACAAAAAGGTAACGGAAGGAGGGGAACCTCCTCCTGCCTGATTGTGTAAGCTGGAATATTGTTTTTTGATTTTTTTCCCAGGCTTCAGACTCAGCCAGAAAGATCAGTTCTTCTTGCGTCTTGAGCCTGCCAGCTTTCGAACTGGCATTTGTACCACCAGCATTCCCAGGTCTCCAGCTTGCTGACTGTATGCATTCCAAACACTGGGACTTAGCCTCCATGTTCTCATGAGCCAATTCTTTATAATAAAACTATTTTTTTCCTACTGGTCCTGTTTCTCTGGAGAGCTCTGACCAAACTCCTTAGCATGGCCAAAAGGCCCTATGTGACCTGACCCCTACCTCCCCTTCCAGCTGCATCGCACGTCAGGACGCCCACCTCCTCCTCCCCAGCCTCACTGGTTTTCTCCCACTTCCTCGCACACGCCATGCTCCTCTGCCAGGGGGTTTTCATTCACTAACTCATTTACTCACCGACAAACTCAACTAATTATTGAGTTCCTACTATGAGTCAAGGGCTGTGGTGGCATGGGGAATATTATTACCTGTGAACAAGATAGCAAAGTGCCTAGTCTCGTGAGGAATGTATTCTAGTCACGGGAAACAGAAATGGCATATAAAGAAATAATTTAATTTAAGAGCATTACCTGTGCTTCAGAGGAAACAAAACAGTGAGCTGTGGCAATAAGTAGGTGATCAGAGAAAGGCTCACTCTGTAGCTGCCTTTCGAGCAGAATTCTATATGATAAGAAGGGGTGAGCTGCTATATGATGCTCTGAGAAAGGTATGTTCTAGGCAGAGAAAACAATAAACACAAAACTGAGTTTGAAATGAGCTAGAACAGGAAAGAAAGACATCATAGCTATATCACAGTGTGGTAGTGAGAGAACACAGATGCGTAGGCAAGAGTGAGATAGATCCTTAATAGCCAGAAAAAGAATTTAAGTTTTTATTTTAAACATACTCGGTTCATTTGAGTTGCTATAACGAAAATACTGTAAACTGGGTGGCTTATAGAAAACAGAAATTTATTTCTCACATTCCTGGAGGCTGTGAAGTCCAAGATCATTGTGCTGACTGAGTCAGTGTTTGGTAAGAGCCTCGTCCTCTTTGGTGGCCATCAGTCCTCGTTCGTGGCCATCTTTTTAGTGTAACATGGTAGAAGGAGCTGGGGAGCTCTCTGGGGTCTCTTTTTATAAGAACATTAATCCCATTCATGAGGGCTCCGCTCTCATGATTTAAATACCTCCAAAGGCTCTACCTCCTCGTACCATCATCTTAGGGGTTAGGATTCTAACATAAGAATTTGGGGGAGACACAAGCATTCTGATCATCCTTTCAGGCTTTGAAAGGTTGGCATGAACTGATCTACATTTTTGATTTTGCGTTGCAGTGTGTAACTGTGGACATGGAGAGACCAGTGAAAAGATTTGCAATAAAGGTGAATGAGGATACTAGCTTTGATTATGGTAATGTAGAAGAAATGAAGACGGGAAAAAAAAAAAGAAAAGAGATGGAGAAGGAATGATTGAGGATGTTTATTTTTTGGAGGTGCAGTAAGCAAGAATGGCCAGTGTACCTGGAATAAAGAAAGAATGTTTCCTAGGTTTTTGACTTGAACAATCAGCTGGAGATTGGTACCATCTTCTGAGAAGCAGAAGTTGTAGAGCTAAGAATGGGGTTGGGGGAGGGCAATTAGCCTACATTCGCCCACTCTTTGAACTGTTTTTCCCTCTCTTCACTAAGTTAACCCCTTCCCAGTCTTTAGATCTCAGCTCAAATGTCACTTTCCCAATGAAGTCCTTTCCCCGACCATGCAGCTCAAACCAAACTTCTGTATTAAGTCCATGCTCTCTCAGTGCCATGCTCTCTCGGCACCTGTGTTATGTTGCAAAAGTGGCCCCTAACATGTTGCCTCTTGCATCTCTGAGTGAGAGCATCCTAGCTCATCTGGCCAGCAGCAGACCCACCAGCTGACCAAAAAGGTATGAAAGAGCCCAGCTGAGCAGAACTGAAGTATAATAAAAGAACCACCCAATCCACTCAGAGAATCCTGAGTTAGCTAAAAGGCTGTTGCAAGCCACGAAGTTTTGTGATGGTCTGTTATACAGCAAAAGTTGATACAGTAGCACATACCTCATTTGCAGTTTCACATATGTGTTTGACTAATGTCTATTCCTCAAAGAGACTGAGCTCTATAAAGGCAGACTCTTCTGATGTTAGATCACCACTCCATGCTCAGGGCCAGGCATAATATCTGGAATACACTAGGCATGCAATAGACAAATTGCTGAATGAGTAGAAGGGGAGAAGAAAGGTATACGTTATAACATGAGAAAATAAGAGGACTTCTCTAAAAGAGGGAACAAGACTGGGGACATACACTAGTCCAAAACAAACTTTGAGCAGTACAATATGTTGAGGAGTATAAGATTAAAATTGCATTTCCTCTGCCTCCAAGAGCTCAAAGTCTAGACCACAGAAGACAGTACAAAATGCAGAATATGCTGCACAGGAAGGGGGCCCATGGCTGTCTGGAAGAGGGAAGTGTGGGAGTTGTCTGGGGAAGTTTCTTGAAAGAGAAAGCTTGAATAGTCCTAAAGGCGTTTACTTGGAAGAGTAGCACAGACAAGGCCAAGAAGCCAAGTGCATAGGTGATTAAAGAAAAGCCTCCTGTTTCTTATATATCTCAAGGTATTGTTACGGTTTAAGTGTCTGTCTGGGTGGGAGAGGGGTGTCTTATTATCTTTTAATTATTCCCAGGGTCCAAGGCAATTTTTTCCACAAAAATAGGAACTCAATAAATATTTGTGGAATAAATAAAAAGTTAAAGATGAGGCGGTCAGCCCTGCCCCTTCCAAAGGCAGCTTCCAAGGGCCACATTTTCAGATTCCACACTGATACTCGGACAAGGCGAACAAACCTATGTTCTAAGACTAAATGTCTCATCAGCAGAGACTGGACCCCTATTGACCTTAGTTTGGCGTTTCTGGTGGGATGGCTTGGAATTTTCGTCCTCTGCTCCCAGTCCAGCCTGCACGTGCTGGAGTAGGGCGCTAGTTCCGTGCAGCTCTCCGGGAGGATGAAAGGCCCAGCGGCGGGGACCGGCATCCTCGAGGAGCAGATGCGCGAGGTGCGCTGAGCCGCTCAGAGGTGAACTCCGCGGCCCCTCGCTGGACTGTCGGCCCTCCCGGCGCCCTGGCTGCACTCTCGCCGACTCCAGCACTGGCCGCGGGGACGCGCACCGCGTTGCCGTAGAAACTCCAGGAAAGCGCGGCGACGCGTGGGGCGGGCTCCCGGGCTCCGGCAGCGGCGGCTCCTTCCCCTGCGCAAGCCCGGGCCCCGCGGAGGCCGGTCGTTGGACCCCCAGTCCAGAGTCTCTGCGGTGCGCGAGGCAAGATGTTGAGGCGCAGCTTGGAAAACCGGTAACAGCCCCGGGGCCCCCGCTGCCCAGGGTGCCCCACACGCTAGGGCTCGGTAAGGGGGGAAGCGGAATCTCTCCGTGGGGCCTCCGCCCCGAATTCGGCCTCGGGCCGGCGGCTGGGCCCTTCCCGCTGCACCGTGGGGCCTAGGCCTACCTCCCCGGCCTGGTGAGCCCAGGGTAGCAGCCGGGCGCCCCAGCTGAGCAGCCCTAGCAGCCGCCAGCCTGCAGCAACGTGGCGGCCGGAGCCGGGCCTCTTCATGCGCCTTCCCTGTCGGGATGTTAAGGCTGGGCCCGAATAGGGACCTGGGGGAAAGAGAATCCGCCTCGGGAGAAGCTGCAAAACGCCCGAGGAATATATGCATATAAATTTAACGTGGAGATGAAGCCATCTTGTCCCTAATAAGAATGATTAGATTTTTTTGTGTCATCTTTTTCTCTAGGGACGCTCAAACCAGACAACTGCAAAATGCTGTCACAAATGTAGAGAAGCATTTTGGAGAGCTGTGCCAAATATTTGCTGCTTATGTGCGGAAAACTGCCAGACTGCGAGACAAAGCAGACCTCCTGGTGAATGAAATAAACGTGTATGCCTCTACAGAGACCCCAAATTTAAAGCAGGGCCTGAAAAACTTTGCTGATGAGTTTGCCAAACTTCAGGATTATCGACAAGCAGAGGTATGGCGTGAGGTCACACCGTCATTGTTATGAATGAGGCCTGAAGTAGTGGATGAAGGAAACATGAAGACTCACTTGTAATCTTCAGTGGTGAACATGCACTTGATGATAAACCTACCTTTTTCTGTCTGTAACATTGTGTGAGTCTATTAAAGGGAAACTTCCTGTGATTTTACCGTTTTCAAACTAAAACTTCAGGGTGTCTTGAATTTTCCCATTACATTTTCCAACTTTTGGCCAAGGGGTGGCTATTACAGGGGGTCTTAAACATAGTGCCCATGAGAAAGAAAAGGAGCATGACTTGTGCCTTGTGGCCAGGTAAGTATAAAACATGTCTGGAGATGGAGGATGCTGGGAATGGTGGTGTGAGTGAATAAGTCATAAATGGACAAAAGATCTTTGCTGCTTCCATGCTGGGGGAAATTTGTGGGGGCAGGGAGGGGAGTAAGCACTGATTTATACTGTGGATGCAAACAAGGAGTGAAACTTCGTAGAGATTTTCTTTGCTGGTCGGGGAGAGGGAAGTTGTTGTCATTGTTTTTGTTCCGAAAGCCCATTTTTTCCTTTAATGACTCATAAGCACTTTCACTTACATTTATTTTAGGTTTCAAGACACAGGTTAACTTGGCAGAAGTTGCCCAAATTAGCTTCATCGCTCTTTTGGCACTTTTCTCATCAGTGCTTTGGTCTTTATTTTTTTCCCCTAAGGCCTAAAACAGAAGGTTCAATTATTAAAAAAAAAAAAATGACTTATAATGATCTTTAAACCAATAATTGCTATTCATACAGAAATTTGAGCAGTAATTACGTTTGGGTGTACTTTTTGGAAAATTTGTCATGTATTTCTTCTGTAATAAACAACTTTAAGTTATACATAACTGGTGACTATTTCAGAAATAATGTATGTTCACAGGTAATCCTAAAATTCTATGTTAGTCAATCATTTCAATGTCCCTTTCATTTCAATGTCCCTTTCAGAAAACCTTTATGCTATTTATCAAAGAGCAAAGTGAATTGATTCACATTTGTTCTCCTTTTTATTTCCCTTGCTTACCAAATGGTGGAAGTGCTAATGAACAATGACTAAAAGGTAGGCGACAAAAAGGAGAACAGAAAAAAAAACTTGGATAACCCTACACTGAGTAATCAGTGTATGGATTATTCAAAATGGTATAGACTAAACTATCCTGAATATTGATGGTTTTTACTTTAGGATTCCTAATATTTAAATGCTCAATGAGAACTTGATTTTCTTTGTTTTTCCTAGAATCTTTTAAAATGAAACACTCAGATACATTTTATTTTAAAAAAATAAATGTGAAATGTACTCACGGATTATTTAAACATATATCATCAAAAAAAGCCCTTTTCCTGCTACAAAAATAATACATATTCTTCTTAAACAGTTAAATACATGTCATCTTATATTACCTATCCTGAAAAAGAATATTTTAATGTCCAAGAGTTGTTTTTCTTATGCTGTGTACTTGCCTTTTTGCTTCAGTGTTTTCCACTCGTGCTATTAGTAAAAGAATTACCCAGTATGTGATAAAAAAAAATTGTAATGTTTCAGAAAAACTGTTTACTTCTAAATAAAGAAGTGCAACCGTACAGTTTGACAGCTCAGGAACACTTGAGACCATTTATCTTGTTCTCTATGCTTTGATAATTTATGAATGGCTTCCTAGGAAAAAAAGAACGCAGCTAATACAGTGGTCTCTAAGCATTCTTGATTTTTGAGGATTGTGTTGCTTTAAGTATTTCCCATATTCTGTATCTTTCAGCTTTGCTTTTCTTGTCTGGAAGGTTGGGCTATTAATTTTGGAAAATATATATATATATTCAAAGTATCCAACACTGAGCTAAACACACTCTAAGAGATAACTATTAAAAGTTGAGATGTCTTAAAACTTAGCCAAAAGCTCCCTCTTTGAGATACAAAGTAATACAGAGGTGATGGTATGGTAAGGATGAGCTCTTTGGAAACCTCAGACATTTTCTTGTCACAATGGGTACCAGGTCTTTTCTGTTTTGTTACTGAATAGCTTACCAGTTTCTAATGTGCTTAAGTTTAGATGCTGCATCTTAACTAATTGTGGTGATTACTGAAGCTAAGTTGAACTATGACATTTTAATTTAAAATTTTTTAATTATTCTGGGTAATATGTTTAGGTTAAATATTACATCTCTTATTTCAGAATTAAAATTTTGATCTGTGTTTCTTTTCAGTTATATTTTATAATAATTTTCAATAGGTTGAAAGACTTGAAGCCAAAGTAGTTGAACCATTGAAAGCTTATGGAACCATTGTAAAAATGAAACGAGTAAGTAAATTCATTATTTTTCTATTATTATTAGGTATTCTAGAGTATAAGGTTTCTAATAATTGTTCTTTTAATGAAAAGTACAAAGTAGTGTTTTTTCATTTTTTTACACATTCTGAAGAGTCATCATTTCTTAGAACTTTGAGAATAATGAAATACTTTTAATGAGCTTACTTACTAAGTATAAAGCATTATTTTGTTTATTGTTGACACTTCTAATACAGTCATGAAGAATATATGAAATTATTTTACTAAATAAATATAAGTTTATATTTTTGTTTTAAAGCAGGTAATACCATGTAAATGAAAAATGAGTGTGAAAAGTTTTATTTTTTAATTGAGGTATAATTGACATCTTAGTTTCAAGCATACAACATAATGATTTGATAATTGTAGATATTGTGAAATAGTCACCACAGTAAGTCTAGTTAACATCAGTCACCACACATAATTACAGAAACTTTTTTTGTGAATAGGGCTTTAAGATCTACTTACTCCCTTAGCAACTTTCAAATATGCAATGCAGTGCTGTTAACTGTAGTCATCATGCTGTACATTACATTCTCCAAGTTCTGTTTTTTACATCAATTTTATTGAGGTATAATTTACATATGATGAAATTCTCCCATTTTAAGTCTTCATTGAATTTTGACAAATGTATGTATACATGTAACTACCAGCACAATCAAAATTATATACATATATAATTATATATGTGTGTGTGTTTTTACATGGTTATAGTTTTACACTGAAATTATCTTGTCTATGTCATTATTTTGAGAGGATATTAAAGAAACGTGTGTGCACTCTGACACAGAGATACACACTGATGACACAGTTGTAATTCCTGTAGTGACGATACCTGAATCGAACAAGATTCTCCCATTCTTAAAACAGAGTGTGTGTGTTTATCCTAAAATCACAGATTATTATTAACAAAAAAAATGCCTATTTGCAGGATGACCTCAAAGCAACATTAACCGCAAGGAATCGAGAAGCTAAACAGTTAACTCAGTTAGAAAGAACACGTCAGCGAAACCCATCTGACCGACATGTCATTGTATCCTTTGAATTCTGGTCTTTCAAAAAACATTTTGTGAGGTATGCAGTACAAAAGTAAATATATATGGAAATTATGCATTTCTACTTTCAAACATGCAGAGAATTTGAATATAGAGTTTGAAAAGAAATATGCATTTATGAATTCTCACTGTAGCATTTAGATAACCCTAAAGAAAAAACATGACTTAATTCGATCCCCTTATATTTTCACAATATGTATTCAAAAAATAAAAGTCATAAATGTAGGTGTTTTTATAAAGAGTAAGTTCAAAATTCTGAGATTTGTTTCACATGATGACTAAGTATTTATTATAAAATTAAAGGTCTATCATTAACTGTAATTTAGCAATTACCATCTGTCCTGCTTTTGAGAACAGGAAGGAAAAATTTTTTCACCAGTATAATTCCCTTTATCTTAAAAACAAACAGACAAAAAAAGACTATGAGAAACCATGATTATGACCTCAGCCAAGACCTTGAGGAGACTCAAGAGCATAACTGATCCACAGTTGGACACTAAGTGATTTAGGTAGGAGTGTCTACTGTAAAGTAGTGAAGTTCTTCTGTTAAGAATAATTGTTTTCTCAAAGTGGATTGTGCCTTGTTCTTGGCTAAACACAAGAATAGAAAGTAGTGCCGTGGCTAATTGCCAGCACGTGGGATAGGCGCAGTTGTGTTGAAAGTGCTAACTTATCCGGCTGCCTCTTTTTCCCATTCCTTTATGTCTCCTTCCTACTTCTTTAAGGTTTTTACTGCCCAGCTCAGCCAGAAAGCACATGAGGAGTGGCTCTTTGGGGGCATTTGAGGTTCCAGAACACCTCCATTCCTGAGGTGAATCCTTTGAGCAGTGATTTGGGGCTGCGCCAATTGCCTGGTCCTCCTTCCTTTGGACCAAAGGTACATAATGCCCAACCTTGTAATTAAAAAAAAAAAAAAAAAAAAAAAGCGGGGGCATCCACAGGGCTGGGAACAGGAACATCCGGACAGTACTTGAGAGTTAAGATCTACAAACCGGGGATTATAAAGTCTAGGTTTTAAGTAAGTCAGACAAACCAGAGAATGATAGAAAATTTATGACTGACAAATAGGGATGAAGGCAGAGGCCAGGGAATGTCACTAGTTTTTAAGAATTAAGCCAGAGGTAAAATTTCTATTGTTTTGTTTATAGAAGAGTACATAAAGGCAGAAAAAAATGTCACATCTAGAGTCCAAGTGGTTGGCAAGGTTGAATGGAGGGAATTAGTATTGACACTCAACACAGAAATGAATCTATTCCTAAAACAAAGATGTTACAAAGATGACTTAGATGCCATTTTTTAAACACTGCTGTGGAGGAATCAGGTCTGCAGATTTATATGGGGAGAAAAATGCAACAACTGAATAGCTTATTGCTATGCTCACTGGGAAGAAAAATCTGTGAATCCAATGGATTTTGACAACCTGAGACAAGAAAATAAAGTATAATCTACATATAAATGAATTTGATATAAATATATTCTATCATAGCATGACAGAATATTTATGAGGCTAGGCCCTTAAAATTCATCGAACTATTCAAAAGAAGCCCATTAAAGTTCAGTATGTACTGTATTTTGGCACGTATAATGTACACTATTTTGGCCCAGATTTCTGAGGGAAAAATAAGGATGTGCATTATACATGGGTAGTAGTACTAATTCTGTATCTATATAAATGTTTTTAATTCTCTTATTTATGCTTACGTGTTAAAAGTCTAACTCTAGAAAGCAATAACAGTATCCATATGCAAAATAATACCCTGAAATACTATCATCGGTTTTGTTCCTAAATATAAATAAATTGAATTTAAAAATTAAAACAAAAGATATTTTTCCTGAAAGTTTGGACCAAAAACATGGGTGCACATTATACATGGCAAAGTACAGTAAAAATAAAATGGAGTAGTTCTGGTACAGAGGATAAGGTAAAGAATCCCAGGGCTTCTGCCTGCTCACCCCCAAAACCCCTGGTGGCTCCTGAACAAGCTGCCTATAACACAAGTGGAAAAACATCAATCTGGCTCACCCTTTTATATGCCATTTTACACTCATGAGTACTTTTATTAAATATACTGATATTCATGAAGTCATGTAGTATTTTAATCAAAACCATTTCCTACTCAAATCAGTATATTATGGAATCTTCAACAAAAGGAAACAAATCTATACCCACTTTGTTAAAAATAGCTACGTAACTTTGGGCAAGATGCTGTGCTGGATGGAATAAAGGGATTTGAGACTTTAAGAAATGAAGAGTAGTTTTTGGAGGGTGGTAAATTAAGATACCTATGCCCCAGCTATTGCTTCTGCTTCCCCATTTGTTCCTCATTTAGCCAAATTTGCCTACCCTTCCAAAATTTAAAATGAACCATTGATAAATGGTGAGGGGAAAGACATAAAAGTCAAAAGAAAATATTCACAAGTAAAAAATTGCATGAGTCACATGTAATAAACAGTATTAAGAAAGAGTCCAGCCCTGGCCAGTGTGGTTTAGTGAACTGTCAGCCTGTGAACCAAAAGGTCACTAATTCGATTCCTGATCGGGGCACATGCCTAGGTTGTGGGCCAGGTCCCCAGATGGGGCATGCAAGAGGCAGCCAATCAATGTTTCTCTCCTTTTCTTTCTCCCTCTCTTGTCCTCTCTCTAAAAGTAAATTTTTTTTAAAGAAAAATTAGTCTGCTTGAAACTCTCATTAGTAATAAAAGGTTAACATGCATCAAATAACTAAGAAATTTTTTCATATTAATGTATCTTCAAAGAAGCTCTGCTTTACTTTGGAATTTCCTGTGAAGTTATATTTTTTAAAAATCCCCAGCCCAGTAATATAGAGAATTGTTTTTGATTACTAGGTATGATTAAAGTTAAAAGTTTATATGGTTTTAAAAAACTTTACACCTTTTATGGAAACTTAACACACACACACAGAGGTATAGAAGAATGTATTTTTAAATACTTAGTATCTTGAATTAACCTAATTGTCTCAGCATACAGTTATAATTAATGTATAATTTAAATGTAAGAGTACATAATTTTAATTTATTGAAAAAAATTGTTCTCTTTGAAATGTATTTTTTCCTTTATGAAGAATTTCAGTCACAGGTGGGTAATAAAGTGGTGTGTCAAGATGGATCCTTAGAGTAAACCATTTTACTTATTTCAATTTGTATATTTTCTTGAAAAAGAAAGCAAGGGCTAAATGTCAGAATATTATGTGTCAAATACATTGATGACAGATGCAGATTTTTCCCATGGATTAACTATTAAATGATGATGGGTGATACTTTCGGGGAACTATAGTACTAGCATAGGACATAAAACTTTATTAGAAAGAAGTGAATCCGAAAATTGGACTTTTAAAATCTGTTACTGTTTAAAAAAAAATCTTAAGTATTTTTGGTTAACTTCTGTCCTAAAGACAGACTTGCTTCTTTGAAAGAAACGCGTGATTGAATTGGAAATGAACGTTCTGCCCCGCCCGGCACTGTCGCCACTAACTGTGTATGGCCGCCGAGCTCTCGAAATGTGACCGGAGTAACTGAGAAACTAGATTTCAAATTTTCATTTAATTAATTTAACAATGAACAGCCACACGTGGCTAGACAGTATGAGTACTTATTAGAGTACATGAAGTATTATACTTGTCATCTGATTTAGTAGTTACTGTACATATACTTCTTGTAATAAATATTAACTAAATAGTAAGTGTATTATTAGCTTATGCAAACAGAAACGTGATGCTGAAATGAGTATTTGTAGTGTATATTCTACTCTACATATTACAGAATTAGAAACATTGAATGCATTTGAAGAACTAGAAATTTGAAAATATTTAAATCACAGGTGCTTTATTTTGGGGGAAGATAGGGGTAAGGGGGGAAAAATGATAAGGAAAAAAAAGAACAGTATGATAAGTGGCACAGACAGTGAAATAGGCGAAAGTAGTAGAAAAATACAGACAGCTGTTTTTATAGTAAATCATCCAAGGGTGATGAAGGGAAAAAATGATTTTGTAGAAGGAAAGGGAGGAGTTTTGTTTTCTTTTGTTTTGAGATTTTGAGTCATGTTACTTAATAGATTTAACATTCTTTATTGTGCATGTGCTTGTAATATAGAACACTTTATTTTATGTGGCAAAAATATTAGCAAATATTTACTGTTATGCCAAAAAGCCAATAGACTCAAATGAATGGATCTGACTTAATTTTTTTTCATATCTTTTGTTGGGTAATACTTCTGTAGGCAGAAACGGAATTACAGAGAGCTACGATGGATGCTACCCGAACAACTCGTCACCTGGAGGAAACTATTGACAATTTTGAAAAGCAGAAAATAAAGGATATAAAGGTAATAGAGTAGATGCTAAGGCACAGATCATGTTTTTAAACCTTACTTTATGTTTTAAATTTATGAAAAATTTAAATTACTCTGATTTTTTAATTTTTTAATTACAGTTGCCATTCAATGTTATTTTACATTAGTTTCGGGTATACAGCATAGTGGTTAGACATTTATATAACTTAGAAAGTGTTCCCCCATCTGACACCATGTATAGTTATTATAATATCATTGACTATATCCCCTAAGCTATACTTTAAGTCCCTGTGACTATTTTTGTAACTACCAATTTGTACTTCTTAAAACCTTCACCTTTTCACCTTCTGGGATTGCAAATTGGTACAGCCACTATGGAAAACACTATATAGGTTCCTCAAAAAAAAATATAACTACCTTATGATCCAGCAATTCTACTTCTGGGTGTTTATCGGAAGAAATCCAAAACACTATTTCAGAAAGGTACACGCACCCTGTGTTCACTGCAGCATTATTTACAGTAGCTAAGAAATGAAGCAACTTAAGTGCCTATCAGTAGATTGGATAAAGAAGATGTGGTACATACATACAGTGGAACAGCACTCACCCATAACAAAAGAATGAACTTTACCGTTTGGGACAACATGGACAGATCTATTATTTCTTTCTGAATTAATTCAGACAGAAAAAGACAAATACGGTTTCACTTATACATGAAATATCAAGAACAAAATAAATGAACAAATAAAACAGAAACAGACCCATAGATTACTCGATTTTGTAGCCCATATTCCACATGACAAAGATATTATAAAAATATATCAAATGTTATTTTCTTATGGAAAAAATTGTATAAAGGTTCTACATTCAACCAGAGGCCAGATTTTCAACTTTTTATCACAAATACTACTTAATCAAAGGGAAATAACATTCATTATGTTTTTATGTATCAGGTGCTGTTCCAGGCACTTTATATAAATTATCTTTTAATGAAAATGAGCTGATATTAACCATATTATATAAAAAAATTTGAACTATAAATCAATTATGCATTTTAAAAATTTGTGCTTCCCCTTCTAATACAAATACACTATTATTCTTTTTTAATATATTTTATTGATTATGCTATTACAGGTACCCCAGTTTTCCCCCCTTTGCCCTCCTCCTCCTGGTAGCCCCTTTCCTCCAGCATCCCCCTCTTAGTTCATGCCATGGGTCGTGCATGGGTTCTTTGGCTTCTCCATTTCCTATACTATTCTTAACCTCCCCATCTATTTTCTACCTACCAATTATACTTCTTAATCACTGCAGCTTTTTCCCCCTTCTCCCCTTTCCCCCTCCCAGCTGATAACTCTTCAAGTGATCTCCATTTCTATGATACTGTTCCTGTTCTGCTTTCCTTAGTTTGTTTGGGTTTTTTTAGATTCAGTTGTTCATAATTTTGAAAATTATTGCCATTTTAATGTTTATAGTTTTGATCTTTTTCTTAGATAAATCCCTTTAACATTTCATGTAATAATGGCTTTGTGATGATGAATGCCTTTAGCTTTACCTTTTCTGGGAAGCACTTTATCTGTCCTTCCATTCTAAATGATAGCTTTGGTGGATAGAGCAATCTAGGTTGTAGGTCCTTACTTTGCATCACTTTGAGTACTTCTTGCCAGTGCCTTCTAGCCTGCAAAGTTTCTTTTGAAAAATCAACTGGTAATCTTATGGGAACTCCTGTGCAGGTAACTCTCTGCTTTCTCTTGCTGCCTTTAAGATTCTGTCTTTATCTTTAACCTTTGGCATTTTAATTATGATATGTCTTGATTTGGTCCTATTTGGGTCCAACTTGTTTGGGACTCTCTGTGCTTCCTGGACTGTATGTTTCCCACACTAAATTAGGGAAGTTCTTATATTATTTTTTTTAAATAAGTTTTCAATTTCTTGCCCTTCCTCTTCTCTTTCTGGCACCCCAATGATTCAAATATTGGTATGTTTGGAGATGTCCCAGAGGCTCTTTATGCTATCTTTTTTTTCCTTTTTTTTTTTTTTTTTTTTTTTTTTTTTTTTTTTTTTTTTTTTTTTTTTTTTTTTTTTTTTTTTTTTTTTTTTTTTTTTTTTTTTTTTGAATTCTTGCTTCTCCTTGCTATTCTGGTTGAATGCTTATTTCTTCCTATGTTCCAAACCATTGATTTGAATCCTGGCTTCCTCCCCTCCACTGATGGTTCCCTGTAGATTTTTCTTTATTTCACTTAGTGTAACCTTCATTTCCTCCTTTATATTGTTGCTATACTCAGTGAGTTCGAGCATCCTGATCACCAGCGTTTTGAACTCTGCATCTGATAGGTTGCTTATCTCCATTTCATTCAGTTTTTTCTGGGGTTTTGTTCTTTTCTTTCATTTGGGCTATATTTCTTTGTCTCCTCAATCTGGTGGCCTCCCTGTGTTTCTTTCTGTGTATAGGTGGAGCTCATTTGACTCCCTGTCTCAGTAGTGTGGCCTGTCGTAGAAAAGGTACCTGTTAATCGTATGGGGCACAGCCTTAGGTAATCATCAGGATGGGGCAACCCATTTCAGCACTTTGTGGCTGTCGGGGGAGGGATCAGAGAGGGGACAGAGCCACTGCATGGCTTCTGGAGGTTTGCCTGGCACTCACCCCATTTCCAGTCACTTCACCCACTTCCCCTATGCAACTGGCACCCTTCCAGCTATTGCCCTAGTGGTGAATCCCAGAATGGGTGGGTTTGGGGATGTTCTAAGTCTGTGCAGGCCCTCTAAATGGAGTTGTCTGAAAATCTAGCAGTTTCTTTTGCTTCCCCAACCCCCACTGGCTTCTACAGCCAGAAGTTAGGGATTTATCTTTCTGGCGCTGCAACCCTGGGCTATGTGGTCTGGCTTGGGGTGGTGGCATTGCTCACTCTCAAGGTTTCACTCCTGATTTTTATCCGCCATATATGAATTTGAGGCTGTCCACTTCACTGCTGCTGCCACGTCTCTGCGCCACACTGCATCTCTGCCAGTGTCCACGTCTCCACCCCTCCTACCCGACTGGATGAAGGTGGCTCCTCTAAATCCTTAGTTGTTGGATCTAGTTGTAATTCTTTCTATGGTTACATGAGGAGGCAAAGTGTCCTCATCTTGACAGAAGCCCCTATTATTATTATAGCATAAAGCTCTCTAATAACTACATAGTATCAAATAAACAGGGTAAGAACTGCTAATCATGTAAACTGGCAACCACTGTGATAAGGTATCATAGAATTGCCTTATGGTACTGTAACACATCAATAGGTAAGAAAACTTTAGGATCATGGATTCCAGAAGGTCTTCAGTGACTTTTTCATAGGCATCTTGGAAAGATTTGGAGGATTGCTTATGAGCACATTGTGTCGTTTAAAACAAGTCATCTAAGAATTTTTTTTTTTAACTGCAAATTTTCCTGGAACAAGTTTTAAACAAAAGTATTTGGTCATTTTACAATTATTAACAAAGAAAACATCCTGTTTTCACAAGTTATGTTCTTATCAGTAAGCAGTACTTGCTACTTAATTGTATCATCCCTCTCTACAATATGTAAAATAAAATCCATTTACACCTTTAATTTTTTTTTTAATTCCCTGCCAGTTTCAAAGGATTTCAGAACTTTGCTTTTTCTGATAGCCAGGATCAAAGTTCTCTGGTTTCATCCTAAAAAAACTTTTTAAAACCTCTCAATTCAGTCTGCATTCTGCTGCGTAATGGTAGGTTGCTACACATGACAGGCACCTCAGGAAGCTGCCCTGAGACGAAGGTCTTTCCTGAGGTGAGAGTATGATAAACAGACAGAAACCTGAAAAATGAGAGTGAAAACTTGTGAGGTATGCCTGATTTCACGGCCACTGAAGGGCTTCTTTAGTGATGGGAGTCTTGCTTCCTGGCTCTCAGCAGTGTTCCTCAGGCCTGCAAAATTTTCTTTTACCCATGGCAGTGTGTCTCTGATCTTTGGACTCACCTCAGTGTTCCTCCTGCATGCTGACTACCTCTACAGGTGTATTTAACACCAATTACAGAGCCAGGGCAGAGTGAGTGAGTGCTGAATTCCCAACTACAATTCCTACTACCTGGGTTTTCCTGAAGCAGTAGGACATGGAGAAAGGGACTGTACGTTGGAGGGCGCACAGAGAAGGAAAGGGCTCCCAAGTTTTTCTTTGCCTGCTGTATCATGCCATGGGAAGAGGGAAGTCTCCTAGTGGTCACAAAAAGACAGGAAGAAACCTACTTTTTTAAAAATTGAGATGGTACATCATATACCACACAGTTAACCCATTTAAAAGTGATTTTTTGTGTGCTCAGATATCTGCAACCATCACTACTCAATTTTAGACCATTTTCACATTTCAATCATCTTCAAAGTGAAACCTATTACATTTAGCTTTTACCTCCCTGTTCCCCGCTCCCATACCCCTACCCCAGCCCTAAGCAACCTCCTCTACTCTCATGTCCTCTACTCTCATGTATGAATTTGGCTATTCTGGACATTTTATATGAATGGAATCCTAAAATACGTGATTTTTTTAACTGGTTTCCTTCACTTAGCATAGTGCTTTCAAGGCTCATCCATATTGTAGCATGTGCTGGTACTTTTACTGCCACATTTTACTTACCCATTCATCAAGTGATGGACATTTCTGGTGTTTCTACCTTTTGGTTACTATGGCTAATGATACTCATCAACAAGTTTTTGCATGGACATACACTTTTATTTCTCTTAGGTTGAATACCTAGTTGAATTGCTGGATCCTGTCGTAAACTCTCATCATTTGAGAAACTGCCAGACTATTTTCCAAAGTTAGCTGCACCACAAGTATAAGGGTTCCGTTTTCTCTGCATCCTCACCAATCCGTTCATTAGACTTTCTCCTTATAGTCATCCTAGTGGGTGTGAAGTATTTCACTGTGGTTTTGATTTACATTTCTTGCTAATGCTAACAGACCATTTGTTTTTCCTTGAAGAAATGGCTATTCAAATTCTTCAGCTATATTTTAGTTGGGGTGTCTTTATATTGAGTTATAAGAGTACTTTGTATATTCTGATAGAAGTTCCTTATCAGATGTATAATTTGCATTTCCTATTCTGTGGATTCTTTTCATTATCTTAATGGTGTTCCTCGAAGCATAATTTTTTATTTTTAATCAGTTTTATTTATACACCTTTGCAATAGGATTTATATGCTAATGCTTTAACTTTGTATAAGGGTTAAGGGAGTAATACCTCTAAAACAGATCAAAATAGAATTCTTCCAAGTCAACTCAGAACAGACCTCTCAAAGTTTTAATTTTGACAAAGCTCAGTGTATTTTTGTTCTTACTGTTGCTTGTGCTTTCTGTCATACCTAAGAATCCATCACCAGATCTGAGGTTGTGAAGCTTGACACCTGTTTTTTTCCTAACAATTTTTATACTTTTTGTTATTTCATGTCTTTGATCCACTTTTGTACATGATCTGAACTAAAAGTTAAAAAACTTCACTTCCTTGCATGTGACTACCAGTTATCCCAGCACAATTTGTTGAAGAGACTCTTATTCCTCCAGTGAAAAGTTTTGGCATCCTTGTTGACTTTTTAAACATTTAAATCAGTTGACATGGTTTTTGTTTCAGGTTTCTCATTCTCTTTCATTGATTTATATCTGTCTTTATGCTAAGACCACACTGTCTTCATTAATTAGCATTGCTGTGTAGTAAGTTTTAAAATCAGGGTGTGTGAGTTCTTCCTCTTTGGTCTTTTTAAAGATTGTTTTGGCTACTCTGTATCTGTTGCAATTCAGTAGGAACTTTAGACGCAGCTTGTCAGTTTCTATAGGTTAGCTGGGATCTGATAGGGACTGCATCAAATCTGTAGGTCAATTTGGGAAGTATTGCCATTTTAAGATTAATTCTTCCAGTCTATGAACATGGGATGTTTTCCATTTATTTCAATCTTCCTTAATTTAACAATGTTTGTAGTTTTTAGAATGTAAGTTTTGTGCTTCTCTTAAACTTCTACCTAAGTATTTTATAAATCTCCATGATACTGTAAATCAAATTGTTTCCTTGTTTCATTTCTGAACTGTTGCAAATACACAGAAATACAATTTATTTTTTTAGTAGATTCCTTTATAATAATAATAATTATTAATAATATTATTTTAGATTTCAAAAACATAATGCTTTTCCCTGTTCTTATATCATTTGCCATCTAATTTTATTGTTCCTTGAAATGTTATCCTCCTTTCTGCATGTTTTTAGTTATTTTATGAAATTCTAGCTAGAAATAAGAATATAACAACAGTTTTCCCTCCTCACTATCCTCAGGAATATAATTCTCCTCCATGATAATCTTAAGGCTTCATGGCTCTTGGGTCAAAATTCCGAATCTAGGATACTAGCGTAGCAGTTCCACTGATTCCCCATCAGTTTTTGACCAAAAAATAAATAAATAAACACTATAAAAAATTAACAGGGTTTATAGAGGTATATAATATAAATTTTGTCAAGAGATAAAAGTTCAAACCACAGAGGACTAAACCAAAGTATCACAACACTTGAGAGTGAGTTTCTTCCTACCTCCATAGTAAATAACAGTCATTTACAGATTTAAAATACTTTAAACTGAAACTAAATTTTGAGATTGGAAGATGCTAACAGACTGAAAGTCGATCACTCTTTTAAATGTAATATGTTCTCTTATCAGAGGATATGTATAAACAAAAATAATATATCTTTCTTTAGTGACAGGCCTATCTACATATTTCAGGGCTTACTTAACTAAGGAAAATGTAACTCCTGTAAAATGTTAGCATTGAAAAACTTAGTTCAGAGATGAAATTGCTCAAGAGATTTCAACCATCAAGAATTTAACAACAATAATTAAGTATTTGAAAATTTTTGTTATTTGGAAATTCTCATATATTCCACAAAGTTACCATAGTGGAATAGGTTTGCATTAAGCCTAAACCTACTGATTTAGGTGTGATAAATTTGGAAATATTTGGACTTCGCTAGATATAAAACAGTGTGATGATCTATTAAAGATTAAGAATGTCTACTTGTAAAAATATTTAAAAATAGGAGTTAATACCCACCTCACTCAGGTGATTTAAACTTCATTCCTTACGTGAGGCTACTTTATTTATTTCTCAGGTGCTTTTATAAGACAAATACCTCTTCTCTGTCCACATAAGTAAAGACAGACCTTAGAGATATAGTGGGTTCTGTCCCAGACCACCAACAGTAAAGTGAGTATCACAATAAAGCAAGTCATAATTCTTTTCATTTCCCAGTGCATATAAAAGTGATGCTTACACTATACTGTGTTCTATTAGGTGTAAAATAGCATAGTGCCTTTATAAAAAGTACATAAATTAAAACATACTTTATTGCTAAAAAATGCTAAGCATCACCTGAACCCTCATTGAGTTGTAATCTTTGGTGGAGGGTCTTATCTTCAACATGTAAAAAAAATGCAGTATCTGTGAAGCATAATAAAGCAAAATGCAATAAAATAAGGTATGCCTGTAAACAGATCCACGTAAGTAAACAGATGGTCTCTAAATCCTCGACTCAAGAAAAATTAGAAGTGTCTGACATTCTAAAATGTGTATTCTCCACCTCCCTCTGTACTCATCTTAAACAAGTCTAAGAGCTTATTCTGTAAGTCTTTTTTTATTCTATTTAACCATTAGTTGTAGTTGCTAAAATACCAGCTTCAAAACTGAACTGCTCTAATACTCATAGGCATGTGGTGACAGTACATAAAGTAATACATTTTAGTTAGATTTATCACAAATGTCAATTACAAGGTATAAAGAGAACTGAAAAAATAAGAGGTAAGTAAATGATGGTAGCAGATATTTTGTATAATTGGAAGGTTGTGCTGCAAAAGGTCTTGCAACTATTTTTTTATTTGCTCTGTAGAAAAACAAATACCTTTGTATTTCATAAAATGGCAAGCATATAGTACGGAATAACTTTACTACATTCACAGTGCAGTTTTTATATGACTGTTTAAATTCAAATTTTTGTTTTTCAGACAATATTTTCAGAATTTATCACTATTGAAATGTTATTTCATGGCAAAGCTTTAGAGGTCTTCACTGCTGCCTACCAAAATATACAAAAGATTGATGAAGAAGAAGATTTAGAGGTACGACTATGTCTGTCTAAGCTCAGTTCTTCTATTAATATTGAAATATTTAAAAGACAGCATTAGTGTTTTGTAGTAAAAATATCTTAAATTAGATATGGGGTAAAAATATCTTAAATTAGAATACTACAGTGGTTAATTTGTCATTGTGTGCAGTCCCAAATAGCTGAACTCCTATGATTTTTTACTTATTTAACTTTTCAAATTAACCATGGTAAAGTTCCAAGAACTAATTTCTTAATAGCTAGTAAAATGTAATCTAAATAAAGCTATTACATAAAATAATGTATTACTTTGACTGGTAATAAGTCACTTTAGTGTGCTCAAAATAACATCCATTGGTTTGAGCTAACATCTGAGTGTTTACGCCATGCACAGTACCCAAAGCTTTACATGCAGTTCTCTCATTCACTCCTCAAACAATCCTGTGCAGTAGGTGCTGTTATTATTCTCATTCTATAGCCACAAAAACAGCCTTAACAGTTTAAATACCTTGGTCATGGCCACTTAGTTAGTAAAAAGCAGAATCAGGTTTCTATTCAGCTTTCTGTGATTTAATCTGTAAGCTATAAAATAAATGTGGGCATATACGTATGGCTTGCTTTGTACAGATAGTTAAATGCAAATAAATCTGGCCAACTAACGTTAGAGCAATTAAATATCAAAGCCTAGCAACAATAAGCATATTTGAAGAGTATATGACCTACCCTCTTACCTTCCAAAAGAGAGGGGGGAAAAAGCACAAAAGTATCTTTGCTAAAATAGATTAAGTGAATATTCAAGACGTACTTTGTACTTACTATTTCTACAGAAGTGGAAAAGGTCATGTTTTCTCAAGATATAACCATCTGTATTAGTAAGTGGTAGAATTTGGGAGTGTCTGCCATTTGACAATTTTGAAGATTTCCCCCAGTTTCTTTTTTACTAACTTCCACAAGCTTTTCACTGCTACACTGGTTCCAGTAAAACCCAATTATATGAAAAAAGGTACATGTTTAGTATGTGTAGTTTTCCAACGGCAAAACCTATCACAGCAGTTTTATCAGTTACGTATATGCGATTATATTTACATTTACTGTTTGTCAACAGATGGCTTCCTAAGTACGCTCTCCTTCTAAATACTAAAACTAAGATTTCTTAATTTTCATTCCTTTTCATGTCTTATTTAAAAAAAATAGATTATCAAGCTTTTATCTGTCATTTGTAAAATAAAATATCAAATGCTTATATAGTGATTACTTTGGACCAGCTACTCATCTTATGCATTTTATTTTAATCCATCAACTTTGATAAAAGTACTTACTGCTCTCGTTTCTATGGATGAGAAAACTGAGACACAGTGAGGTTAAGAAACTTCCCAGAAGTTCCCATAGCTAGTAACATAGCTGAGATCCAAATCCAATGGCCTTAGAACAGTTTTTATCCTCTCTACACTACTATACTGCCAGAAGCATGAGTGACATGAACCATTTCCTGCAGAAACAATACTTCACTGAGTAGCAGGTTCAGAATCGATGCCTTCTAATACCCCTGACATGCCACTTAACTGACACTAAAATTCCTTCAACCCTTCGAACCCCAAGATTTTCCTCCTCATTCCAGAGGCTCTAGATATCTTTTTTGTCACACCACTTCCTTTACAGCTTCTCTTGCCACTATTTTTAATCAACTAAGTAGCTTGTGGGAGGAGAGATTCATAATAAAGATCTCAGGACTGTGTGGTAGATCTGTTTTTGAGTATCACTTCCCCACTTTCTAAAGGGAAAATATTGAGCAAATTAACTTTTTCACACTTCAACATCCTTCTCTCTAAAATGGAGGTACTTCATAAAATATTCATTCAACAATTATTTATTGAGCACCTGTTATATACCAGACACCATTCTAAGTGATGAGGATTTAGCATTTTAAGTTAGAAATGGAGTTCAGACAATTAAAAAATATACATACTGTATAACTACTTAAGTTTTATAATGTGATGTCTCATAGGGAAAACATACAGTGTGCGGTGAGTGTAATGTCATGGAGGACTCCAAGTAGTATGAAACATCAAAAGAATGATTTAATTAGAAGCTTGAGGGATGAGTAGGAGAATGCCTGGCAACAACTTTCAGAGACAGGTATACAAAGGTTCTGAGGCATAACAAATTACAGGTACAAACTATTACTATTACTATTACTATTACTATTATGCCATACAGAAATTGTGGAGAAGAGAACAGTCCGCAGAGAGTTATAGGGCCAAGGGAAGTAAAATTATATTAAACAGGTACCAAGAAGAGGAATGATCTTTTAAAAGCAAGATTTCTTGGAAACAAGTACAGGAAATATACAGAGGGACAGAGAAATAACTTGGTATTCTTCTTAGGTAGTCCATGCTTATGAGAACTACCGAGACTTATTCTAACAGCACTTAATTTTTCGCAGTTAGGCATCTAGCTATATCACAAACCATCTTACCTTTAGTTGTTCTTCACATAAAAAGTATTCTCTGGCCCATTTTTTCTGTGCAATTACTTCAGAGTATTTAGATCTTGAGACTCATTCCTAGAAGAGATCTTGGGCCATCCTGGAAAATGCATTATTGCCAACCTGTAAAGCTGTTGTTTTGCAGTAAGAGATTCATTTTAACTGGTTTACAATTTTAAACTGAGGGTGTATATTGTCTTCCTCTTCCTACTCTTAACTTCATTTTGCTAGTAGAAAAGTTAAAAAAAAAATCTTGTTCTAACAAAAATATATCCCTTCCAAATTCCTGTTGATTGAGTCACCCAGCTTTTATATCACACCAGGATGCCAGCGTTCCATGTCTGGCGCCAAATACAATTGGGTCCTCAGTAACCTGTCAGATAACCTAATTAGCATGTCCGAATTGCCCTAAAACACAAATCTTGCCTCTCGTGTTAAGTTTCACCCCTTGATTCCTTTTTTGTTCCACACTTCTCTAAGGTTTAAAGAAATGCATATAGACATCCTCTAGTATGGGTCTCCTTTTCCCCCAAAAAAACATTAGGATTAAGTTTATGATAACATCATTAATTTACCAGGTCACTGTCTTAAGCTAGGAAAGATAAAATGGGGCTCCTTGCATTAGAGGAACTTAAAACCAGTTGCGGAGATGTAATTACAAAACAGTTAAATGAGGGCTATATGAGGGTATGAACAGTAGGAGCTACTGACTAGAGAATAGGAGAAAGCAAAAGATGAAATTTGATTTGGCTCTTGAAGGTTGAGTGAATTCCAGGATGAAAAACCAGCATTGCAAAGTCAGAATATAACATGTTCTGCATGCAGGTATATAGGCTACAAGTGCAAAGTGACCAGGTAGGTTTGGGTGATCTTAAACTGTGGGTGTCACCTAAGACATCTGAACTCTTGGTAGTCAGGAGCCACATAATTTTTTGGTATGGGATTCATATTTTGGTCTTTAGTAAGGTCATTCTAAGTAAGACATTAAGAAAAGTATGTAGTCAAAAATTAAAATAGAAGTACAGTCAAAACCTCAGTTTTCAAACTTCTCCAATCTCAAACAGTTCCGTAACAGATTTCACTGTACCTCAAGTACAGAATTTAGGAAGAATGCTCAGGCTTTCTAGCTTGGTCCATTAAATGTACGGTAATGTCTTTCATTGTAAACGTCAATCTAGAGCTGCACTGTCCAGTGTAGTAGCCAGTAGGCAAGTGTGGCTATTTAAGGTTAAAATTAAGAATTTCTCAGTCACAGGAACCACATGTCAAGGGCTCAGAAACCACACACGTGGCCTTTTTGGACAGCCTAGAACAGTAAGCATTTCCATCATCTCATTAAGTTCTAGTGGACAGTGCTGATTGAATAGAATAGAGGGCAGCTGGGAGCATAAATACAGGCATCAGAAGAGGTCCATAGGGAACTGGTTGAAGGGTAGCCAGTAAATACTATAGGTAAGATTTTCAGAGAAAGGTGTCAAGAAAAGGAAAAGTAGCCTAAAGGAAGTTCTTTAAAAATATTTATGGTACAAGGAATAAAAAAGATGTGAAGTAATAGAACAACTGCCCATGAAAAGTTTAGTGAAGGCATGCTTTGGAAAGTAAGTTTCAGTGCACGGTCAGTGGAGATGACAAAACAATGGCTGGTGATTTTTGCAAGAGCAATTTCAGTGAAAGGTAAAAGCCTAATTGTACTTTACTGACAAATGAATGGAGAAGTAGAATATTAGAGAATTTTTTTAAGGAATAAAGTTTTATCTTAAATAAAAAAGAAAAACTGATCTTGAGTTTGCTTGCTTTGGGAGGGAACCTGTACAAAAAGAAAGCTTTCATTTGCTGGTTTGGTTTGAAGTTTAGGAGAAAGGGAAAAAGCACCTTGGAAAGAGTCAGAATGACATTTACTTTAAGGGGAAAAAAAAAAACAAGGTGAAGAGTTAAGGAAAAGGGGAAGGAAGTTGAAGAAATTCACATCTGATAAACTTACCTTTTAGTCTACATGTTAGAGAAATGGAACAAAATAAAAGATGTACATGTAGGAAGGCTTTAAAAGTGGTAAGATCTGGAACCACAACTTTAAGGAAAAAGAACTGACAAGTAATGGCAATCCAGATCCTAGTGAGATTGGAATCCATAAATTATAGTGTGTTTACAATGGAGTTATATTGATTAAGAGTTGAGGATGGGCACAACAGAAAGCATCAAAAACATAATTTGCAGCCTTCCTACTGGCTTGCATATTCTTTTGGGATGGGAACTTTTACATTTCCCCAGCAAAATCTCCCAAGTGACAGTTTCAGGATCCATCATTATCATATATGGTTCAAATAGAATTTTTTAGTTTTCAGCTTTACAACTTAAAATATTTTAATTTTTTGTTTTAAATTTATAATAAATAATTGAAATTTTGTACTAGGGAATAGGGGTTGGGGGAGGTTACTTTAAAAAAATCTTAGCCCTGGCTGGTATGACTCAGTGGATTGAGTGCCAGCCTGTGAACCAAAGGGTCACAGGTTCAATTCCCAGTCAGGGCATATGCCTGGGTTGCTGGCCACATCCCCAGTAGGGGGTACACAAGAGGCAACCACACATTGATGTTTCCCTCTTTCTCCTTCCCTTCCCCCCCTCTAAAAACAAATAAAATCTTTAAAAAACAATCTTAGAGGAATTTAACATGGCTTTCTAGATTTCCATTATTTAACATCTACTTTATAATGTTTTATCATTGCAACAGGTTTTCCGAAATTCTCTGTATCCACCAGATTATTCATCTCGTTTAGATATTGTAAGAGCAAATTCAAAGTCACCTCTTCAGAGATCTCTGTCAGCTAAGTGTGTATCTGGAACAGGACAGGTGAGCTAGAAACCACAACTTGAAAGAATTTGAGCTGCTGCCATTGGAATTGTTTAGTAGTAAAAATGTTTCCCTTAAATCCTATAACCTCATGTAACTTATCCTTCCTTATCCTCTGAGACATAATGGTACCAGACTGCACTCCATGCATGTTATTTCTTTTACTGTTTTACACGGTAACACATACTACTCTCTAAAGCAAAACCTTCAGAGCCAAGGTGGAAAGGAGAATGCTAATCTAGATTTGTTTTCTGGCATATCAAAAACAGATTCTGAAGTCAAACTACTTAGAGTTTAAGTCCCATTATCATGATTTATTGGAAGTTATACCTAAAAAGTGCTTTTCCTGAACATTACCGTAGATGCAGAAGCACAGACCTTTAGGTAAATAGCCAATTTTCTCAGTCTATATCCAGAAAACCTGAGTTACCAGGTATGTAGAAAAGGAAGGGCTCAACAACCTTCTTCTCTAAGGGACCACAAAGAAAAATAATAGATTTTGTGGGCTGTACGTATGGTCTCTGTCCCATCTAAGATTAGCCATAAGCAATACATTTTTAAAAAAACAACAAATGGGGCTGTGTTGTAATAAAATATTTAAAAAAAAAAAAAAAAAAAAAGGCAAACTGGGCCATGGCTTGCCAACTCCTGATCTGGAGAGCTATGTGCTTTTCATATCTTGCCTTCAGAATTTAAAATTTTTTGAAAAATATTTTCAAAAACATTTTTAGGTCAATATGACCTAGCACCTTGTTTTCATCTGTCCTCTAAGTATCAATTTACTGCTTTATATTCATGCATCTCTCCCCTTAAACATTTTACCTTAAGATTCCAACATTAAGTGACATACACATATATTACATTAAGTTTAGTATTACAGTACCTATGAAGTTTTGTGTGACTATTTAGAGTTAATGAGGTTACACCTAAGTTAGATAACATCTCCATAGCACTTGAGAATACATTACCCCGGAGTTTCTCAACCTCAGCACTATGGACTAGGGGCCAGATAACCTGGTGATGGAGGAGGTAGTACTGCCCTGTGCCTTGTAAAGATGTTGAGCAGCACCACTCATCACTACTGAAGAGATGCTACACGCAGAAGCACATACCCCCAGTTGTGACAATTAACAATGTCTCCAGACATTGCCAGATGTCCCCTGGAAGGTATAATCACTCTCAGGAAGGTTTGGAACAAGATGACCAAAGTGATTAACAGTCAGCACTTAAAGCTAAGTGGTAAATTCAGACTGTCGATTCATTCTATTTAAATTACTCTATTTTTAAAGTTTACTATTTCAACTGCCTAGCTGAAATATCCTTGTGCTTTTGACATCCCTTTGATCATTCTCAATGTTTTGTGACCCAAGAATTGTTTAATCTAAATTTTTTTGACATTCATAATATACTGAGACTATTTTTTTTCCGAAAGTATTTTGTTATTGAAGTACTGGCATCCAACTGGAATGATTAATTTCACATTTTTATTCAAAAAATAACATGAATGGAAAACCTTGTGACTGGTTTCCACCTTAATATGCAGTAACCCACCGGGACTTTTCATTACTAAAAAGCATTATTTATGAACATTTTTCTGAAGTATTTGTTTTATGTGCCATTTTCTGTAAGGGCATGTTTAAAATACCAAGCATGTACAAACATACATTTTTTTTAAATATGTTTTTTTACAGGCATCCACCTGTCGACTAAGAAAGGATCAACAAGCAGAAGATGATGATGAAGAGGATGAAGACTTAGATGTAACAGAAGAAGAAAATTAGTTTATGAAGACAAAGATGTAACAGAAGAAAATTCATTTTAAGTAAACTTCACATTTCCATTTTTATCTTAAATGACTTGGGATCCAAAATCACTAAATTGTGAAACTTTATACTGGTTTGATACATTAAACCTCAAAATGAAATCCTACTGGAAATGAAAAATAAGGGGAATTTATGCTGACAAAAATGAAGGCTTTAAAAAACATTACACACCAGTCATTTTAACATCATCTAGCAGTATGTGATCTTTTTGTATAGGTTCCATCTTTTAAAAAATTATGTATTTTAAAAGGATTTCATATTAATTACCTAGTTGAGGTTACAATAGATGACAAAAAAGAAAATTTTTAACAATACCACTTGCTTCTTTTAGGTTAGGACACCATGCTTTCATTACCAGAAAAGAGTCCTTAGTCATTCTGATTAAATACAAATTCTATTCTGTAAAGCCTTAATCAAAAATTTTGTCACTTTTACTGTAACCTGAACGTTTATCTTTTAATACATAAAACTAACTTTTCAACAAGAGCATAATCACACTTGATTAAAAGTAATGGGAGCCTAGGATGTCAGTGTTCTACAACTATACATATAGCACATATTGCAGCTTTTAAAAGCCACATTCAGCCTGATTCTAGTTTTAAAACAAAACTGCTGTCATACTCAAGTTGTCATGGTACTACTGTAACTTTTGGAACGCTGTAATTTGGTGGAATGTTGCCTAAGCAAACACCATGGAAAGGCATAAATCATTAAAAGGCCTAAGAAAATTTTACCAAATTGCCATCTAATAAAAAGGAATATATAGTCACAGTTATTCCTGAAAATGTAAAACTAATTAGAGCCTTTCAGTGCATCTGATTGCTTTTGTTTCTTTGGATGGGGACTGTACTTTGTTAATTTCATGGATCCCAATCAGGCATATGAAATCTACAAAATCATTTGGGAAAACTACAAAACGCAATCATTCATAACAAAAAAAATAAAGACTTTCTAGAATGGTTTTTTGACTTTGTTATTCATGGTTCCCTTCTTAACAAGCACTGTTTCCTGAGTAAATATTCCTATGTAATAAAATTACTTCAGTACTTTAAAATATTCAAAACATTTTAAAATCCTAAATAAATTGACATTCTTAAGGAACTGAGGATATCACTGCATTTTTATTTTCCCAGTACTTAAACCTGGTGTTGTACTTGAGAGAAAAACAAAGTTATATTTCTTTTGCTGCAACTTCTGAGCATCTGTACAGTCAAAACAGCGTGACATGTAAAACAATCAGCAAATAATTGATACAGAATGTATGCTCTGCCTACCTCAAAGAAACATTCTAAGGACAAAAGGACTACTATATATAATACTTTTCATTGATGTAAAATTAAGTTTCTTTAAGACCATAGGTGCAAACTTTTCCTTTAAAGGCTAGGTGGTAAATATTTATCAGTGAGCCAAAAGACAAAAAGCAGCCATTTAAATGTAACTGCCTTTAAATACATAAAAACCTTTTACCTTGTAAAAAAAACAGGCGACCACCTCAAGCAGTTACTTAGTTTATAGGCCTCCATCTCTTATCTCCAAAATAGGTTTACAGTTAGTTATTAGGGTTATTGGGATTAGAGTATATAGTTAATTTACATAATTATAGATCATAAATATATAGTATCTAATGCAGCTCAATAAATGACAGCTAACATTTAATACAAACATGGAGGTGACAGGGTCACTACTTAACAGATGATTTATGGACTAAGAGTCACTCTTGGCTGTTCTAAGTGGTAAAAGTGCATTCCTAGTATGATTCCTACCTACCTGTTGGTCATGGGCTTAAGTATACTTTCTGGACATGATCTATATTTTCCACATACCCTCTAGACAAAAATGTTTTAAGGTAATTAAAATGGCATTAAACTAAAGAACCAGTATGCCCTAGCGTACCTGATGTATCTAGCAGTAAGAAAATATAAAATTGGCTATGACATAATACTGAAGTTGGATGGTGGGTATTTGGGACTTTATTTAGTACACATGTACTAAATGTGTACTCTTTTATGTTTGAAATTGGTGGTGTGCTGGTAAGCTGACTCCCTAGATTGGAAAATGTCCTGATTTGTTGCATTTGCCAATTTCCATGGTGTAATAATACTCCTACCATGGCCAATTTTGGTCATCAACATACCACTGTAGACAGAGTTGGGAAAATATGAAAAAATGGCTCCCAACCAGCAGAATCCAGCTTTGTATGATAAACTTTTTATTTTAAAAAGTTTGAAAATATATTAAACTAATAGATTATAGAATAAAATTAACTTCGTATCAATCCATTATTTTTACATTTATAATCAAAATATAAAGCTTGTGTTTACTATTGTTGGCCTCTTATCCACCCCTGCCACACACCAGCCTTTCAGCAGTTGTACATTGTGATAATTCACTTTTAAGCTTCATCTTAGCTTTTGTTGGTATATATTTGAGAACCATTTAAGTCCTCAACAATGATGACCAAATGAACTATGTATACAGACTTTTAGCATGTAAAAATATTCCTTCCTATTTTGTTCATTGTGCTTGGTTTGGATATTAGCTTATCATTCATCTAGCTATTTATAAGCTTACTAGTTTGAAGAGCCATACTGATGTGCTTTTTTTAAACCAAACTTACCAGTTTACTCATTTTACTAGCAAGCAGAGTATTCACTATTATTAAAAACAAAGTTAAGGTTAGCTCCCCTCAGACTTCTTTAAATCACTGAAGATTATTCCAAAATACTTACAATACTAATTGGCTAAGTACTGACACAGTTTTCTACTTCTGCAATATCCTAATATTAAATGACTACTACTGTATATCAATTCAGATTTTATACTTTATTCAATGTAGGAAATCTCTAGACACAGAACTGAAAAAAATTATTTAACTTGTTTTATGTAACTATAAAAAGCCAAGGTCAAATCATGTTTGAGAAAATTAATTTTAAATTAGAAGCCAATATATAATGTTAGCATCCAAGAGAAACCCTGGATATATAAAAACTTTTAAAGTTACTTTGTCTTTTGTTAGCAATGTTTGAGAACACTAATTTTATCTTTTAATGTCATTTTTAAAACTACAATGGAAGTAAGAAAATATGGTTCACTCTTGAAAATGTCTTTATTAGCAAGGTCTTACTAAAATTTAAAGTACCATTTAACAAAGTTAGTAAGCAAAAGTGTTAAGAGCATGAACTGAAGTCCCTGGTGAGCATGTTGAAACTGGCTCCATGATTTACTAGCTATGATTTTAGGCAAGTTATTTAACCTCTCTGAGCTTTATTATCTCCTCAATGGAACACAGGTAAATGATACTCTATGGTTCTTACCATATTGAGATCATGCATGTAAAGCGCTTATACTTCCTAGCACATAGTAAGTGCTCAATATTTGTTAGCCATTAATATCACAAGTATAGAAAAATCAATGCACTATTTGCAAAATTCTATACTAAATGTCGAATATCAAAAGTCAAAATTTTTTGATCTCACAAGTCTAATAGTTGTTTAGTCTTTTGATACAAAGTTTTGAAATTAAAAAATGAGAACCTAATAAAAATAGAAGTTATATGAATCATCAAAAAATTCTTCCTAGAAACACAAACCATATCTATTTATCAGGTGTTCCCAGCACAAGCCTGAAACTCTCTCTGTATCTACAATTATTTTTTGTCTTTTAAGTATTTTGAGTTAATCTTACCAGTTTGGTTGATGAGATGTTGGAAGAAACCACAGGAACTATATATAACACTCTACACTAGCATTACAGACTGTTTGGTCACTCCTATCATAAATATTGTTTAATGTAACTGTTGAAAAACTTCACAAAAGAAGCTGTAATTCTTTTTTTCCCTTTTATACAAATACAAGTTAATTAATTGATCTACTCAGTTGCAATTTATTTATTTTTATAAAACTTTTCAAGTCATGAACATGGAAACTAAGAAACTCCTAACTTTTTTTACATAAGTTTGTTTCAAGTTCACAGTATGTTCATTTAAAAGTATTTATAATTAATAGGAAGCTTAACACAATAATAGCTCAGACAAGGAGGAGGGCATTAATTCTGCAGGCAGTCAGCAATGAAAATGTTAAACCTGAACAAATCAGTTACTGATGACCATTTCCTTATACATTTTGAGTAAAATATATAGACTACAGAATGCAAACAAAAGTGAATATAAAACTTGTCTTCCCCAAATACAGCTCTACTTTATACAGGTCGAGGTATACCCATGACATCAACAAAAATTAATGAACTCAGGGAATTAGTCCCCTTCCCCACTGTCAAAAGAAAAAAAAAAGATATATAACTTTAATTAGAAAAAGTAAACGGCAATTTGCAAGCAAAAGAAAAATAGACTTACATTTCACTACTTACATTTGTTCCAGTCACAGATCAAATTTAAAATGTTTTTCATTAGATTATTAAAATAAACACTTTTTTAAAAAACAAATATATTTTACCGCATCAATACTGTGGGGAGGTAACTCTGAATTTAGACGTGCTCTCTAGAGCAAAATTAACCGAACTTTGCGCGGGCCAACTGGCCTATCGTTTAGATCTTTAATAGCAGCCATAGCTTCATTATAGTTTACCATAGCGACAATGGCTTCCCCTGTAGGTAATCCTTGCTCATTATACTGTATCCTAACTGAATCAGCTATGATTCTATAACCATGAAAAAAGTCTAGAATTTCATTAACATTAGCTTTAAATGGAAGATTCACTATCTTAATAGGTGTTACTCTCCCTGAACTACAATTTAATTTTGGATCAGGCATAAATCTCCCCTCAGGAAAACTTCCCATATTACGCTTTCCAAAATCAAACTTGCCACCTTCTGGGCGACCGAAATTCACAAAAGGGCGATGACTTCTAAAATCATCTGATGGGTTCCTGAACTCCTCACCAGGCGGTCTAAAATCGTCAGGAAGTCTCGAGTCCTCCTCTGGAGCTGCCCTGAGATCTTCCTCCGGAAGCCGCCTGAAGTCCTCGTCAGACGGGCATCTGAAATCTTCCTCCTGGGGACTCCTGAAGCCCTCCTCAGGGGGACTCCTAAAGTCTTCATCCGGGAGGCGCCTGAAATCTTCATCGGGCGGACGCCTTAAGTGCTCCTGGGGGGACCGTCGGAATCGGAAATGCTCCGGGGGCGGCCGTCGGAAATGCTCCGGGGGCGGACGCCGGAAACGCTCCTGGGGCGGCCTCCGAAAGTGCTCCTGGGGGTGCCGCCTGCAGTCCTCTTCAGAAGGACACCTGAAATCCTCAGGAGAACGTCTGAAGTCCTCCACTGGTGGACGCCTGAAGTCCTGTTCGAAAGGTTGCCTTAAGTCCTCCTCCGAAAGTCGCCTGAAGTCCTCCTTAGGTCGGCGCCTCCATTCCCCCTGGGGAAGCCGCCTAAAGTCATCCTCAAGGGGTCGTCTCCAATCCTCCTCACGTGGCCGTCTGAACTCTCCCTCAGGAAGCCGCCGCCAGTCCTCCTCGGGAAGTCGCCGCCAGTCCTCCTCAGGGGATCGCCGGAAGTCCTCCTTGGGAGGCTGCCTGAAATCCTCCTCTGGTGGACGCCTCCAATTCTCTTCCCTTGGGTGCCTTAAGTCTTCTTCCCCACGGTACCTGAAATCCTCCCAAGCGCATCTGAAGTCCTCCTCCTGAGGCCTCCGGAAATGTCCCTCACGAGAGTGCCTGAATTCTGGGGAGCGCCTGAAGTCTTCCGGAGGGCACCTGTCAGGCTGCTGGAAATCGCCCTGGGCGTGCCTGAAATTGCCCAGCTGCCTCAAGTCTTCTTGCTGATGCCTAAAGGTTTCAGAAAGGCCCACCGCATAGACCGGTAGGTCATCTGAGTCGAATGAATGGGAAGGGTCATCCCTATCACATGATTTTGAATGATCTTGCCTTCTCTTACTGGACAGCAAAGAAACATTTACATCAAACTCCTGCATTTGTGCCTCAGATATAAGTCTTAACAACACCTCCGTCCCTAAGAATCGTCGCCGATTTAAACGTTCAGCCTTCATGGCCTGTTCTTCCGATTTGAATTTTACCAGTGCTTCCCCCAGACCAACGCCTTTGTCATCATAAAGCAAGTAAATGTCATCCTCGGCAAGGGAAAAGTCTGCAAAGAACTTCTGTACTTCAACTTTTGTAACATCAAATGGAAAATTTCTCATATATATGCACAGTTTCTGGCCAGAGTAGCCTTCTTGAGAGTATTTTTGTGAAACACGTCCAACCCTCTCTTTCTCTACTGATGCTGGTCTTTTCTTTTCATAACATTCAATGAACTTCAGCATTTGTTTTCTAGAAATTGGATCAACAAGAACCGGACGATATTGTAAAACAGTCTTATGTAAACCCAGAGCAGTGTTATAGTCTTTCAACGTCTTGAACATCACAAAGGCATATCTTGTTCTTCTTTCATCTTTATATAAAAACCTAATCTGTTCATTAGTCAGATCAGTATCTCTAAAAAAATTTCTTAAATCTCTTTTGTTAATACTTAGGGACAGATTTTTTAAGTGAACATAAAATCCCAGTGGGGAACGAGAACGTGTTCTTCTGGGAGATTTCGAATGAGATCGTTTTCGAAAATGCCTATCATTTATTCCTCTTGATGGAGAATGTTCTTCAGTTCTCATAGGAATGTCACCTTCCTTACTTGGGCTACCACCAAACTCAATCCACTGTTGTTCTGAGCCTTGCATTACTTCTATAAATCTGGAACCCATGAAACTTCTATGACATTTAAGACCTCCTGAAGCATCAACACATGAAGCAAATTTTACTATGGCATCACCATTATTTCGGCCATCATGATGTTTTAAGAAAATTACTCCATCCACACACAAACCAGAGAAAAAGACACGTACATCATCTTCATTTACTAAGTAAGGCAAACCTCGTAGAAACAAGTAAGGATTCTCCGCCTTTAATGGCCGTGTCTTTCTTGGCCTTAAATCACCATGTCCTGTACCATTAGTAGGAAACCCAGCATCTTGATTAATCGGAGAGCCATATCCAGAATTACTTGCTTCTTCATTACCCTCAACAAAATTAGATAAGCAGCCAACCCCTGATGCCCCAGATCCTGGTCGCTCTCTTCCTTTGTGATCAGTTCTTTTCATTTCTATAGTCTTCTGCATTTCTGCCTTACTGCTAAGAAAGAGCTCTACAGATGAATCCTTGATAAACCCTCCTGAACGACTTATGGCACGTCTTGCATCTTCATCTGTTGCAAAAATAATAAAAGCCTCCCCAATTTCCCCTCCAATTATATGCACTCCTCCATCAGGAATAGTCAATCCCGTAAAAAAGTGACGAATATCCGCAGGCCCCGCAATAAAAGGAAGCCCCAGTAAACGGATGACTACAGCCATGCTGAGCTCAAATCACAGCAATAATGACCTGCAGACAAAAAGGTACACATAATAGCAAGTCTTATTTTCGAAGTACCTTATCTGACACTAAGCTTAATAATTACTTGGTTCCTACTTTCTTCAGCACTTTATAAATGACAACAAAATATGAGTTCACAAAAACATTGAATATATATTATTCTTTAAAAAAAATAAGGAATAAACTTTTCTCCTATCTAAACATACAAATAAACCAACTACTTTGAAGATACATTTTCATATCACCTATCCTATATAGTATGAACATCAAAAATATAAAATCTTCTTTGTAAGTCTGCCAAGTACTGTTTCACAACAAGACCAAAAAATTTTCAGACTCACTAAGAAACATATTTTCTACTCACACATGAAAGAGAACTTTGTGGATGAAAGAATTTTACCATGATGAATTTTACATATTTATAAAAACTATCTACGGTCAGTATATAATTTCTGCTCATTATTTAAAAAATTGCTTACCATTAGTGCATCCCTGGCCAGACATAAAGTACAGAAGCCATGGGTACCTAATATGTATTATTCTACTTTTACATTTTTTTGTCAAGCCTCTGTGAAAAGCCTTAAACTCTGGATATCTTACCTTTTTTTTTTTTTTAATTTCTTGGACACCTGTTAATTCTGTAAAAGCAACTTAACTGTGGAAAGAAAATGAAATATAATTAATCCCAGGCCTCTATAATTGATTTTAAACAACGCCAGATTAGGATATTCACTTCAGAATGACCTATTAAAAAGTGAAGCAATATAAGTAAGGAACCACAACTATGGGCATTACAAGATGGTCTTCTTTGTTCTGAGAGGAAATAAATCATTCTCTAGCAAAAAGGGCCTACAAATTCTAAGAAGACATCTGCAAGTTATTTTTTTAAAAACTTCCTATAAACTAAATTTGATTGAAAATGGTACGAGGAAGAGGTGATGGAAATGTAATACATTTTAATTGGAGTGTTGGTTACATGAGTACATAAATCTATCAAAGCTAAATGAATTCTATATCTTTAAGGTCTGTGCTTAAATTGTATATAAATTTTACATCCACTTAAAAAGACAGAAAAGACAATTTTTCCACAAGTAAAATGAAATTTAAAAAGAATAAAAAACTTCCCAAAACTTTCTATCTCTTCCAACCATGAAAAGACCAAACACCTAATTCATTAATATGTCTGACACTTGTAATTCTCTTCTCTTTCAAAATGTAAGAACAAGTCAAATTTAAAAGGCAACCATCCAAAATGATAAAATAAATGAATAAAACACTTCAAAAACCAATTTTTAAAGCAAAATCCAGATAATGGCTACCATTTGGATACAATTTTTAAGTTCTACTTCCAAACATGGAACCAAATATAATTAAAGCAAATACTTAAATATCTCTAAAATCAAAAATCTCAGCTACTACCATTTCTTATCTTAAACTCAACTATCACACTACTCCATAAACTCCTAAAAGAAATCACTATTCATCTCAAGTCAAATAGAAAATGTTTAGATACAGAATCTTCTCAAGCTTCCATTTCAAGCAACTATCCTGGGTTCTAATGAATAAACCCAAATGACAATGCAGAAAAGTAAAAATATCTGGAATGTTTGGGAACTATCAGTAGGAACTACTGAAAAATCTCAACCTAGTGTTTCCTTAAGGAAATCACATCTACTTTCAGAGATAACCTAACAATACTTAATCTAGTTTTCCAAGTAAGTTTTTAAAACCAATCAAATTAATAATTATAAATTTGTTTTTAATGTACAAATAAGTGTTGCTTTAATTCAGTACTTATATACAATTACCACTTTTCCACAAAGTGGGGTCTGAAGACATATTCTTTCAAGTCTGCAAGGTTTATTTTCCTTTGAAAAGTGTCCAAGATTAAACTTTATAAGCTACAAGCTAAACTAAAAAAAGTCATCAAGAAATTGCTTGGCATCTTAATTGTCAATGTCAAATTAATATTAAAAATATTAATGAGATTTATTATTAAAATATTTGCATGCTATATGTGGGGGCAGGGTAAGTAGTTGGGAAATATCTGTACCTTCTGCTCAAAACTGCTGTAAACCTTAAAAAGCTGCTCTAAAAAATGGTGTATTTAAAAGAAAAATCTGCACAATACCAAAAAAAATCAAGCATAAGCCTAATTCTTCAACAAACCAACATCCACACCAGCATTTTAACAAAAACTATAAACAGCTTCTGGAATAGTTGTCCCCATTCACGTTCTAAAGACTCCTTCTTACGCAAACTAATTTAGCGCCTCTTTTTACTTTTAAAATGTTTTAGAAAACAGTGTAAGGTACATATCATGTGTCCCTCACAAGTTTTTTTAACTTTAAAAGGGATTTATCCTGAGAACATAAATAAATCTACAAGAAAAGTTAGGGATATTTCAGGGAATAATTATGTCAAATTCCAAAGATTTCGAGTAACTTATCCTAACTTAAAAACCGTATTTTAACTAAGTAGTTCCATGAGGACAAATCTCATGAATTCCAATTCAAGCAGACTATATAAAAAACGTGTTTTAATTTGCCAATACTAAATATAACTAATGCCTAAAATTTGATGCCCTTCAGATACTAGGGTAATGTATCATTTATCTCTGCAATAACACAAGAGACCACTTGTAAGTGACCAATTCTCAAAATGAACACTTTTCCTGTTTGCCAAGTAATTTCCTTAAGCAAATTCTCCAGAAACTCTATTCTTAGAACATTACACAAAATGCAAAATACTCTAAAGCACTTAAAAATTTTCTACTTATGAATGCAACAAAAGCATTTTTTGTGACTGTTGATTTAAAGAGTGATAGATTGGAACTTCAAACCTATGAAAAGAAGGAAATGGGTCCTTAAAAGCTTGCTTAAGGGCAAGTCACTGAAATTAACAAAATCATTTTAAACTCATTTTGCTGCATTTTTATCCAACAATTCATTCCCCTTGGTTATCATTATCCCTAACCAATGAAATGTACATCTTCTAATCAAGCCTGAGAGGGCACTGAAGGCTAAATTTACATAGGCATTATTTCAGATCCATTTGATTTTAAGTAGCGAATAACATAGTCATTCCAAACATGTTTCCCAAACATGGTGAGGGAGCGAAAATTGCGACATGTTTCAAATCTCATTTATGATAAAGCACATCCAAACTCTAAACGCATAAATTTCCCCCGCAGAAAATAATCTACCCCCGTCCACAATTATTCTTTATGATGACCTGCCTTTTATCCTCTTATAATGTAATGGTTCAAATGAAAACCAAAGGCATGAAGACAGAGAGCCACAGTCCCCAATAGGCTCTGTAAATGAAGACGAATCCACACGGCACAGGATTTCCCATATCATCATCCATCAATCCTCAAATGGGGATCAGCAGAAGGAATCGCTTCTATATCGCTTCTATAGCCCAAAGCCTTTGTCCAGACTCCCAAGGGTCAGGGCTTCCTTTTTTCACGCCAGGCCCAGGTTGCTACTTGCGATCCGATGCCGTCGCCAGACAAAATCAGCTTTCAAATTAACCTGGACCACCCACCGCCGTGCCTTTCTGTTACCGGGTCCCAAGGGCAAACATTCCGCCCTAACTCGCGAGAGCGTGAACTTCCAAATTTAAAACACTTTGGTCCCTCTCACGCCTAACGAGCCGGGCCTTCAGCGCTTTCCTGCCACCGCTAACTACAATGACAGAGCAAAGGGGCAAAAAAATACCTATGAAATCCCTCGAGATCTTCACTTTTAAGAAATCTGCAAAGCGCACACACAACAGCACATGGAGGCTGACGGGAGAGTGAGTGTTTAGCAAGTAAAGAGGGTGCCCTAACGGCAGAAGCTGAGCTAGGTCCTGGCGCGGCTGCGGGCCCCGCCTTTCCCAGTTCTTCCGTCCCAGACGCCAACTCCTCCCCACCCCCGACGCCCCCAGGGTAACTGCTTCGCACTTGGCAGTAAACACACACCACTGCTGCGGAGTCGGATACACTGGCCGGGGGCAGGGGACACTCCTCGTCGCAGCAGCTTCCCCAGAAGAGGTAGAGAGAGCCCTCAGTGAGCCTAGAAGAAGATGGCGCCCACTCTCCCCTGCGCTCCGGACAAACGGACGTACAGTTTGCCCATGCGCTCTCCAGGCGTAACCCACCACCCCGGCGCCCCAGCCAGGTTTGCGCACGCTCCCTGACACTCACCCGTTTCCCGTTATCGGGGGTGAAGGGAGGCGCCAGCCCGAACCCGCCCGACTTTGCTGAGCCTCTGCGCATGCTCAGATTCCAGCCAATCCGGGAGCCTCATAGAGGACAAGAGATAATTCAACACAGAACTCGTAAAATGAGGAGCTTCAATAAAGCACTGCTTTAGTACATTGGTCAATGGATAAACGTACGTGATTTCCAGGAGTTAAGGACAGGGAGGTAAAAGCAGAGAAAAGTTGGCGATTTCTTTTTCATTTCAATGCTGCCGTTAATGTGTGGCGTAAGCATCTTCTGAAAGGATCTTTGTAAACTATAAGACGTCACAAAATATTAGTTTTACTACCTTAGATATTCCCAAGACACAATGCCAGCACCCAGGAGGCTTAATAAATGCATGCTTATTCAATTTGATAGACATCAATAATTTTATGTCTGCATTTGTTGTTCCTATGTTACATGGGAACAACAAATGCAGAAACAGTGCTTTGAAACATAGGAACAGGCCAATCATGAAAACTAGGAAGTGAAAAAGCACAATTACAGTCATGCTCTATAATGCCCCCTCTGTAATAGCTGGTGAACCACTTGTGCTTGATTTTATTTTATTGTTTGCAAATAAAGCAGCCCACCATGTTCATAACTACATACGCATTTATCAGTTGATTCAAACCTCACTAAGAAAGCAAAAAACACATCTTTAAAATAGTTACAGGTGAGAAGAAAATGTTTTCAAGCCCTCACTCACTGCAAAATACACATTCTTTAATTTCAAATGATTGTGAGTAAGAAGAGGTAGTTTAACAAATGGACAACAAGTGGTTCCTGGAGTGAGAGCCACCATTTATTACTCACTTGGGCAAATTACTTAGCCTCTGTGCTTGTTTCCTCATCTGTAAAATGGAGATAATAACAGTAGCTACCTCTTAGGGTTGCTGGAAATGTTCAATGACTCCCTATTTCTCTTTCTCTGTCTCTGTCTCTCTGTCTCTGTCTCTGTCTCTGTCTCTCTCTCCCTCTTCCTGTCTCCACCCCACCCTTCTTCTCTCTCTGTCTCTCTAAAAGCAATAAAAAGAAGAAGAGGAATGAGTTCATCATTCAAAACATAATAGAGGCTGCAGGGTTAGGGACATTTCCAAAGTGAGGTCTTCGACATGTATGTGCCTCCCAAGCCATAAGTGAAAGTACATTACTGTGTGAGTTGTGCCATTCACAGCAAAATTGTCAGGAAACATTCTCATGAAACCTGGAAGGACCAAACACACAACACTGATTTAGCACCCTGCAGGTGCTGCCCCATGACCTCCACCAAAGCCCACATAAGGAGATAAGTCCTTAAGGACTGAAGAAAAGTTTTCTGGACAAAGATTAAATGGAAATTGTACTCAAAAAATAAATAAAAAGCACACAAAAGAAATGCTCCAGAATGTTAAATTGTTGATATTAATTCACAAGAATAAACACTATTAAAGTGAACCCGAGATGAACTCAGTCTGACCAGAACTTTCCTGGCTATATATACTCTCTATATGAAGTCAAAAGATCAGGGAGTTGTTTGTTAACCATGGAAATAGAGCACAAGTTACCTAATCTCAAAAAGTGTTTCTCTGTTAAAGGTACCTGGAAATACTCTCATCTATTTTATTTTTCAAATTGGTTTTAGAAAGAGAGAGGAAGGGAGAGAGAGAGGAACATTGACCTGCTGCCCCACCCATTCACACACTCATTGATTGACCACTGTATGTGCCCTGAATGGGGACTGGGTGTCGAACTGGAAACTTGGTGCATCAAGATGACACTCCAACCAATTTAGCTACCCAGCCAGGACCATTTTCATCTATTTTAACAAGAATAACAGCTATCATTTAATGAGCTCTTACTATAGGATTCATCTGAATGAGTGTGCTTAGATCAGACTGCCTTCCTTGGATAGGCTTGGATAGGTATTACCAGCCTCCTTTGTTGTTCTGAGATGACCATTTCCTTCTATGGACTCAGATTTTCTCCAAACAGACACTATAGTGAACACATGTCTTTTCTATTCTGCCTCTGCCTTTCTCAGATAACCATACCATTACAATTAAATAAAGAATTTGGTCAAAGTATTTGGGTTTGATTACATGATATTCTGGTTCTTGAATGATTGCTTGAGTATTTGACGTGTCAACATTAAAACATGATCATTCTAGAGAACAGAGAGAACTAACTTCCTGGAACAGCAAAACATAAAACTATACCCTGAAACACGATAACCATACCAAGCCCTAGCCATTCTTTGTCTCTACCTGGGTAATTCACCCCTCTCCTGAGTGTGCTATCACAACTACAGCACTACCTACCTTTCTGGATGATTTTGGTATCAGACAGTTTTCCACTGCCTTTCCTAACTCTTCAATATCCACAAGAACAGTCTCCAATCACTTGGTCTCAGAGTTCCTTGATCTTGTCACCTCCCAGGTACTTCATGTCTCTTGTACACCCTGACTCCCATTCAGCTGGCATTTATCGAGTATGGACTGTGAGTCAAGCACCTTGCTTAAGGCTCCCGAAAGACAAACCTGAAGAACTCATAATTCTCTTTCCTCAAGGCGCTCATACTATAGCAGAAGAAAGAGCACACTTGTGCAGCTAGTCATCACATACAGGAAGATGTGTACAGCCTAGGAATTAAGATCATGGGCTCTTGGATCAGGAAGATCCAGGTGTAAATTCCAGCCCTGCTACTTCATGACTGTAGATGATCCTTGTCCTTAGACTTCTCCATGTATAAGTGAAGACAAATAGTACCCATAATGCAGGCCCATTATGAGGATTAAATGAAATAATGCTTGTAAAGCACTTAGCACAGTCCTTAACGTGTAATAAGCTCCACTTAGAATCCAAGAAGGCTGGTTCAAAAATCAGAATACCGTAGTTCCAAGCCTAACTCTGTCACTTATTAGCTGTATCACTTTAGTTGCTGAACCTCCCTGTGCCCTGATTTCTTCACTTATCAAATGAAGATGACAATAGCAAGATTGTTCTGTAGATAAAATGATCATACACACACACATTAAAGGTGCATAATGAAACAACAATAAAGGCTTATAACATGAAATCTTACATGTTGCTCTGGTGGTCTGAATGCTCATTTCCTATTTTTCCCCTGCAGTGGTCCTCAGAGGCACATCTGCAAAACTCCTAAGGGTCATTGGAACACTATTGGGATACCACTGATTAAATAAGGAGCTCCCTCAGTTGTGTGTGACTGAAGTCAGATCTAAGAGACTTAACAGGATCAACACACAAATGACGTTGGTAAACAAGAATTGAACAGGACTCCCAGCATTTAAGTTGGATAACTCCTTTCCTGAGGTAAATGGGAGTCTTGTCTCCATGGTGGAAAGACAGAGTAGACTGAGATCCTGAACATTCCATTGATGCTATATGTTAATAAAGTAGGCATGCAGAAAGAGTACTGTATAAAATCTTGGTGTTTCACTCGTGGGCAGATAAACTGGGAGGAACAACTGGGGAGCAAGACAGATCACACAACCCAGGGTTCCAGCATGAGAAAATAAAGTTTTAAAACCTCTGATTGAAAACACCAGAGAGGGTTGCCGCTGCTGGAAAAACTCCCAGCCTCACAGAAGAGTTTGTTAGAGAGACCTACAGGGTCATAGAACATATACAAGCCTACCCACTTGGAAACCGGCACCAGAAGAGCCCAATTTGATTGTTGGTAGCAGGGGAGTGACTGGAATCTAGCAGAGAGCAGAGCAAGCACCATTGTTCCCTCTTGGACCCCTCCCCCACATACAGTGTCACAACCCAGTGACTGGGCTGCCCTGTCCTGGAGAAACACCTAAGGCTCCGCCCCTTTACATAAGAAGTGCGCCAAAACAAAAAAAAAAAAAAAAATGGCCCAAGTGAAAGAACAGGTCAAAGCTCCACATAAAATACAACTAAACAACAAAGAGATAGCTGACCTATCAGATGCACAGTTCAAAACACTGGTAATCAGGATGCTCACAGAATTGGTTGAATATGGTCACAAATTAGATGAAAAAATGAAGGCTATGCTAAGTGAAATACAGGAAAATGTTCAGGGAACCAACAGTGATGGGAAGGACTCAAATTAACAGTGTGGAGCAAAAGGAAGAAAGAAACTTCAATCAGAAAAGAATGAAGAAACAAGAATTCAAAAAAATGAGAGACTTAGGAACTTCCAGGACATCTTGAAACGTTCCAACATCTGAATCATAGGGGTACCAGAAGGAGAAGAGGAAGAGCAAGAAATTGAAAACTTACTTGAAAAAATAATGAAGGAGAACTTTCCAAATCTGGCAAAGGAAATAGTCTTCCAGGAAGTCCAGGAAGCTCAGAGAGTCCCAGAGAAGTTGGACCCAAAGAGGAACACACCAAGGCACATCACAATTACATTACCGAAGATTAAAGATAAGAACAGAATCTTAAAAACAGTAAGAGAAAAGGAGACAGTTACCTACAAAGGAGTTCCCATCAGACTGTCAGCTGATTTCTCAAAAGAGACCTTACAGGCAAGAAGGAGCTGGAAAGAAATATTCAAAGTCATGAAAGTCAAGGACCTACATCCAATATTACTCTATCCAGCAAAGCTCTCATTTAGAATGGAAGGGCAGATAAAGTGCTTCTCAGATAAGGTCAAGTTAAAGGAGTTCATCATCACCAAGCCCTTATTATATGAAATGTTAAAGGGATTCATCTAAGAAAAAGAAGGTAAAAATATGAACAGTAAAATGACAACAAACTCACAGTTATTAATAACCACACCTAAAACAAAAACAAAAACAAACTAGCAAACAACTGGAACAAGAACAGAATCATAAAAATAGAGATGACATGGAGGGTTATCAGCAGGGGAGTGGGAGGGGGATAGAGGAGGAAAAGGTACAGAGAATAAGTAGCATAAATGGTAGGTAGAAAATAGACAGGGGGAGGTTAAGAATAGTATAGGAAATGTAGAAGCTAAAGTACTTATATATAGGGAACCGTTTCGTGTGGCTTGGGAATGTAGCCCAGGCCCCACTCAGAAAGGCCAGTGGGGAGCAAGGTTCCTACACAAGGAGCCACACCCAAAGACAGATTGTCCCGTGGGGAATCAGGCCTGCATTGTACCTAGGCTGCTATGTGACTTGCTTTTGCTAAAACTCCCTCACCCTGAATTGAGGCAGCAAGTGCTTACTATAACTTCCTAAAATCTGAGCTAAACCTCCCAAGTATGCAGTGTAACCAGTTCAACCACTTTTCCCCTAGGTCTATAACATCCTTCTCTTTGAAGTAATTAGCAACATTCTTTCCTTTGTTATCTGGAAAAGGTAATCACCTACAGCGAACCTGTGCATAGTAAATGAGGACCATCCTCAATGTAAGGTACCCAGAAAAGCAATAAAAGCCTGTCCAGGCAGGGGCCAGGGCCCTCTCTCTCTCTTAGAGAGTGGCCCTGCCATCCCTTTTTCTCCACAGGACTTCTGTAGTCTGTGTGAATTTGTCTCTCATGGCCAGAACACACGGATCCTGCCAGCCAGGATCCACATCACTTGTAGGTATGACCCATGGACGTGAACTAAAGGGGGGAGGGGGGGAATGTGGGTGAGAGGGAGCGTGCAGGGTGGAGGGGAATAAAGGGAGGAAAATGGGACAACTGTAATAGCATAATCCATAAAATATGTATTTTAAAAAAATCTTGGTGTTTTACTGATAAGGTGAAGCTTTGACCCCCAAATCTCAGTGTAGAACCCACTTTTAGTGAACAACCAGGACCATGAAATGGGGCATCTCCTTCTGCATAAGTTTCCTTTCCTTGGGTTCCATCCAGTCCCAGGAAAATAAAATAACAAAAAGTAAGAGGAAGACAGAATCTACAGAGAAATTTCAAAAACAGAATATAAGAAGAAACCCAAAAAAGAGAATCTGTAGGACTTTGTGTTGAAAAAGGCAGCCATGTAAGAACGGGCCTTGGGCCCTGACCTTTGTGGCTCAGTAGATTGAGCATTGTTCCACAAACTGAAAAGTCTCTGTTTCGATTCCAGGTCAGGGCACATGCCTAGGTTGAGGGCCAGGTTCCTGGTTGAGGGCATGCGAGAGTCAATGATCAATGTTTCTCTCACACATCGATGTTTCTCTCTTTCTCTTTCTCTTTCCCTTCCCCTCTCTCTAAAAATAAACAAAATATTTTAAAAACAAAGAATGGGCCTTGGGTATAGAACAGCTCTTAGCAAGAGTTAAAAGCCAACATAGACTGTGTGTGTCTTAGCACCTTGTGTAGGAATAAATTTCTTTTTTTCAGGCTCAATGAGTACTCTTTTGTCTCTGTTTAAAGTGTGTGCATCATACAGCACCCAGCCAACCCCATTGTATATCCATCCTCCAAGGGAAGGAGGCAAGATTCTTCTACCACCGCATGAGGTCAATTACCATGTCAGCAACCAGGAAGACCTGCTAGCCATGGGAGACCAACACCAACTATTGAAGCTGATCTTGCTTTGTCTCTTCTCTGTATAAGTAAAGTCTTGTCCCATCTGGTGCTTGAATGCATTGTTTTTGGGGGGAGTCTTTTGGCAATTCAAGATTCAATGGACAGAAGTATTTGGAGTCTTCCCCTGGGATTGGTAACCAGTGCACAGTACTCTGCTTGATACCATGCTGTGCAGACACAAAAAATCTATCTGTTAGGACTATGGCCAGAGGCCTTATAGTTCAGGCCAAACCCCCATTGGTCCTCTCCTAGGGATGAAATGACAGGAGACAGCATTGAGCTCCCTTAGAGTTTGGAAGACAGCAATAAACTAGAGAATGAGGAAATAAAGCAAGTTTTGATTTCTTCTTTTCCACTCCAAGAAATGTGCATTAAATGCTTACAATGTATTATGAACAACTTCAGGCACCAAGGAGACAATGGTGAACAAAAATGGATACGGTGCCTACTCTCATGAAACTTACAGTCCAGGAGAGGAGAGGAACACTAATGAAAGAATTATTAAATTAAATGTAAATTTACAACAGAGATAAGAGCCGTGAAGGAGAAATACATGGTGCTGTGAGAGTATTTCATAGGAGAGCCTGGCCTGGTCACAAAAACGAAAGGAGTTTCCTAAAGAAGTGACTGGAGGATGAGCTACAAGGAAAGGAGGAGTTTACAAAGTAAACAGAAATTGCTTGGGAAGGAGAGGGAGGAGGGATGCTCCAGGCATTGAAGTGCACAGACTCTGTGGTAGGAGGAAGTCAAATCCTGCTGGGGGTTACTGATTATGTTAAGGACTTAAGCTCTCCACTGGAAAACCAATGAACTATCTTAAGCGGAAAGGTGACATATTATGTACTTGCATTTAAAAGATTACTACACCTGAGGTATGGAGAATGGATTAGAAGGTGACAAGAATATGTGTATGAAGAAAGGTTAACAGCTTATTTCCATTTCCAGTTTAAGGTGAACAATTTTAACATAGGTAATTACTACCAGTCCTTCCAGAAATACTAATAAAACAACAGAAAAAAACTTTCAAAAGAAGCAAAAGCTAACAAGAATGTAGATCATAGGGTGGGAGGAAACAGCAACAAAACTTTGCAAGCAGGAGCAGATGGGTAGGTGATAATTTCTTTCAGGAATCCAAAAAGGTTGAATACTAAATTGGTGGTGGGAAAGCTAAGAAGCAACTTGATATACACCAAATAAATCCTCAAAGGCTTAGGAGCCCTCAATATCTTCTCTTCAGGAAAGAAGTGAAAACAGAGTTCATTTAACATCAATTTATAAAGCACTCTATACACGCACTTCAAAAATTTTCCTTCCAACCAGGAACCCTATCTGTCCCCAGCTAGCATAGAAAATTGAAAGTTTATTCTCTGGAGGAACTATGACTAAGGGACAACAGATATCAATGAGATCAGGGGCTCTATATGTTGTATAAAAGAAGCACATTATATGAATGATGAAACTTATACCCTCTTTCTTCACTAAACCTGGCAGCCAGGCTTAAGTCCTCCAGGAAAAGGATTCTTTCTGGGGAATTTGATGAGCACAATGCGGGAAGGGGCAGGGCGGGGCTGAGAAGGAAGAAAAAATACTGATGTGAAGAATGCCCTGTGAAATAGCCCAAACAAATATACATTGTAGTTCGGGCAAGAAACTCCAACTATCCTTACAGAGCAAAGGTTAGCTTTTTGGTGTGTTCCATGCTAATATGCATATATTTCATAGATATACATATATAGATATAAAATACATATAGATCGATAGCAAAGGGTAACTGGATTTATGAGGACATACTCTAGTACAAAATATAACTTCAAAGGGATGAAGATGATGCAGGCAAAAGAAAACTTTATAACACTATTCATAATATCCTCAAAGAGTTAAAATATTGTATACATGAGAGAACACTAAGGTATTATAAATAAAATATAGTCAGAAAACAAAAAAGGAACTTGAATTAATAACAATGAAAATGAGAAGTTCAAGAAAATAAAAACGCAGAAAGCTTAGAAATATTCCAGAAAGTAGAGAAAAGCAAAATAAAATAGATAATGAAAAGGATAATATATAAAAATTAGAGGAACAGGCCAGGAGGTCTAATATCTGAGAAATAGGGTATCCAGAAAGAAAGAATAGGAAAAAAGAGAGAGATCTTCAATTGAATAGTTAAGGTCTAACAAGTGCTCAACACAAAAAAAGACAACGAAACACCCCAAGATACTTCACTGTAAAATTAAGAAAAATGACAGTGGAGGGACATTGTAAAGACTTCAGAGGATAAAAAACAAATTACACACAAAAGATTAAGAATTAAAATGGCAGCTATTTTTAATAGCAATTTTAGAAAACAAAAGAAATAGGAACAATGCCTTTAAAATTCTAAGGGCAAATTATTTCCAAACTAGTATTTCATACCTAAGTAAACTAATAAGTTTATGAGGGAGAAGAAGGACATTGTCACATACCTCTCATGCACCATTTTTTAGCAAGTTGCTGACATGCTCTACCCAAATGAGGAAGTAAAGCCAAGAGAGAAAAGGATAATACAATCCACTAAGATCTCTCTTAACTTAAGATCTCTCTTTAACATCACTCCATTTTCCCCTTCCAGCTTAATAGATTGCACATTCTCTCCATTCTTTGTTTGCTGTCTTGAGAAGAGACCACAGAACATAGTGGTTAAGAACATGAATGACTGATGCAACAGAAGCAAAAATAAACAAGTGGCACTACAACAATAAAAATAAAGTAAAATAAATAAATAAAAATAAAATAAAAGCTATATAGCAAAGGGAACCATCCCAAAATAAAAAGGCATCTTACAGAATGGGAGAAAACATTTTCAAATCATATACCTGATAAGGGGTTAATATCCAACATATATGAACAACTCAATAGCAAAAACACAACCAATTTGATTAAGAAATGGGCAGAAGATCTAGTCATTTCTCAAAAAAAGATCTACGGATGGCCAACAGATAAATGAAAAAGTGCTCAACATCACTAATCATCAGGGAAATGCAATTCAAAACCACAATGAGATATCACCTCATACCTGATAGAATGGCTATTATCAAGAAGATGAGAATTGACAAGTGTTGGTGAAGATTTAAAGAAAAGGAAACCTTTGTGCACTGATGGTGGCAATGTAAATTGGTGCAGCCACTGTAGAAAATATTAGAGATTCCTCAAAAAATTAAAAATATACCTACCATATGATCCAGCAATTCCACTTCTGGGTATTTACCTAAAGAAAATCAAAAGACTAACTTAAAAAGAGATATGCACCCCCATGTTCATTGTGGCATTATTTACAATTGTCAAGATGTGGAAAACTTGTGTCCATCAATGAATGAATGGATAAAGAAGATGTGGTGTATATATATACAATAAATTATCATTTAGTCATAAGAAAGAATAAAATCTTGCCATTTGCAACTACATGGATAGATCCTTGAGGGCATTATACTAAGTGAAATAAATCAGTCAGAGAAACACCAATACCATATGAGCTCGCTTATATGTGGAACCTAAAAAAAAAATCAAACAAACAAACAAAAAACCTAAGCTTATAGATAGAACAGATTGGTGGTTGCAAGAGGCAGGGGTTGAAGGTGGGCAACATGGGTAAAGGGGATCAAGAGGTACAAACTTCCAGCTATAAAATAAAAGTCATGAGTATGTAAGGTACAGCACAGGGACTGTAGTTAATAATAATAATAATACTGTACTGAATATTTGGAAGTTGTTAAGACAGTAGATCTTAAAAGTTATTATCACAATAAAAAAAAATTTGCCCTGGCTGGTGTGGTTCAGTGGATTGAGCTCCAGCCTAAGAACCAAAGGGTTGCTGGCTCAATTCCCAGTCAGGGCACGTGCTTGGGTTGCAAGCCAGGTCCCCAGTGGCACGTGAGCCAGAGGCAACCACACATTGGTGTTTTTCTCCCTCTCTTATTCCCTCATTTCCCTTCTCTAAAAATAAATAATATCTTTTAGAAAAAATTTCTAGCTATGTATGGTTTTATGGTGATAGATATTAACTAGAGTTACTGTGATAATTTCACAGTATATACAAACATAGATTATTATATTGTACACTTGAAATAATGTAATGTATGTCAATTATAACTCAATACAAATAAGTAAATAAAATATTTTCCTAAAAACAAAAAGAGTATAGATTCCTGAATCCTAATACAAGTTCTTATTGGCTCTCTTCATTTCTAAATTCCTTATCTATAAATTGGGGATAATAGTACCTACTTTAAAAGGCTATTATGAGGATTAAAAGCACGCGGAGGAGAACCTGGTAATACTAAATGTGTTAAATACATTGAAAAGAGATTAATAGTTCTGAGGGAAAATTTAGGAATTAATTAATGATAACATGATAAGTAAAGAAGGAAAGACACTTATTCACATTAGAAAAAAACAAAAAGTGTGGTATGGTACATGATTCTTTTCACAATATGTAAAAATGATTACTATTTTATCTTTCAATTTTAAAATATACATTAGAAATAGGAAGGGGTTCAAGAAATATGGTAGAAAGCAAATCTTTATCTTCCATAGTGGGCAGTCAATTGCTAAAAATATTAAGTTTTAAAATAGGTCATTGCAATAATTCATATGGGAGAAGATAGCATTTTAGGGTGGTAGCAATGATAGAAGTTAAGAAAAGTAAAATAATTTAAGAGACTTTTTGTGCAATAAATGAAAGATATTTAGAAGATAAAAATCAAGATGTCTCGCTAATGGACTCAAAAGTGTAAATGAAGGAAAGGAAAACCTCAAAGTTGACTTCTAGGTTTTTGGCCTCTATTATAGGTTGGATGATGTTGCCATTCACCAAAATAGAGAACACTGGGTAAAGGATGGAGATCATGAGTTGTTTTGGACACCTTGAGTTTAAGAGCTTCATTCCATCCAAATAAAGTTTTAAAGCAAGCATTGGAAATACTGGTTCAGGGCTCAGAAAAGATACTTGACCTGGATATGTATAAATACATGAGTCATCTGCAAAAGGTGATCATTCAAGTCATGGACATAGCTGATATCACCTAGGAAGAACCAAAAAATGAGAAGGGAAAAAAATCTAGGACAGAGCCCTCAGGGACTGCACATTTAGTAGCCAAGTAAAGGAGGCTGACCCTACAAAGGACAGAGAGCAGGAATAAGCAGAAAGTTTATTCTAGGAATAACCTGTAAAAAGGCCAGGAGAGTGTTCCATTATGGAAGCCAAGTTCAGTTTGGAAAATATTAAATATGATGCAACAGTTGTTTATATCTAGTAGGTTTGGGCACCAACAGTCTGGAGATTGGGAAAGAGTACAAGGATTACCACACAAAGTACTCCAACTGTAAGACCTTTAAAAAATTTTTACTTATTTATTTTTAGAGATGGGGGGAGAGGGAGAGAAACATCAATGTGTGGTTGCCTCTCTCAAGCCCCCTACTGGGGACCTGGCCCGCAACTCAGCCATGTGTCCTGATTGGGAATAGAACCAGAATCTTTGGTTCGCAGGTGGGCACTCAATCTACTGAGCCACACCAGCCAGGCCCCCAACTGCAAGATCTTGACTTTACTAATTCTTCTTTTTGACCCCAACCTCCACTTCTGCACTTTGAACTTGTTCTTCACATTCTTTGTAATGTTTTAATTCATTAATCCCCTAATGGACTCACTGGCTTTCCTTTTTTTTAAAATTAATGCCTCAGAAACACATCCAGGGATTCAAGAACAGCAGTAAAGAATCGGTGTTAAGAGTGTGGGTTGGGGTATCAAATTGCCAGCATCAGAATCATGACCTGAGTGTGCCCCTAAGATGACTTCTTTATGCTTTCTAAGCCTTGGTTTTCTCATATACAAAATAAAGGTAATGATAATGGTCCCAATTCTATCAAATCAGATATTGTAGTGACTGACACATAGAAAGCCAGCAATTAATAGCCATTTTTCTTTTTCTTTTTTCTCCCTTTCTTTCTTTCTTTTCGCTGAGTTTAGCTTTTTATTAAACATATTACAAAAAAGGTTTAGTCAAAAGGACCAAATGCCATGTCATCATTAGACCCCTCAGATTGTTTTTTCTTTTCTTTCACTTTCTTCTCCTCAGCTGGGAATTATTTCAATTATTATTCATGGCATAACTTCCACCAACATATGAAATAATTCCTATAACTTTAACTAACACCTTTAATATTTTTTTCTTTATTCAATATGAAGATTGTATATGCCACAGGTCTCTCTTATATTCCTTTAATGTCACAATTCACCCAGCCACACAAAGCAGAAACTGCCAGTGATCCTTGTTTCTGTCTCTTTACTTCCTCTTGTCTAAATCATAACATTCTCATGATTCTTCCTCCGAAATAGCTCTTTCATTCATCCTCTCCTTCCTCTCACTTCTTCCATTACCCTAATTTAGACCCTAGATTTCTGATTTATCCTCCAAAGTGATCTCTACCTCTAGAGGCTTCCATATAACTCTTTTATAGGATATTTTCTAAAATGCAAATCTGATTGTGTTATTCCCTAGCTTAAAGTCTTAACAAGCTTGATACCTGATAGACAAATATAGGCACCCAAGAGCTCTCATTTTTATTTCTTCATACCTTTCCAATCTCACCTCCTGCCACTGACCATACACCCCCTACACCTCAGGCATACTGAGAGACATGTCATTCCCCAGTGTGACTGCTCACGCAAGCCTCTGGGTCTGCTCTTGCTGGTACTTTCACCTGTCCTGTCCTACAGTATCTCCTTGTCTGTGACTTCTTCACCGACCTCTTTCCCACCCCCAAGGCAGGGTTAATGCCATTTTCTAGTTTCGCAGTCTCAATTAAAGAAGTCGTCTCAAAATATTTTAATGATTTGTTTCTATTTCTGTTTCTCTGCCAGATTCTGAGGCCCCTGAGGGAAAGCACCATGGACAGCTCTTTCCCCCAAGAAGTTTCTACTCCTACAAATGCTCAAAAACTCAGGTTGGGGATTCAAATCACAATCATCTTTGAAATACCCTAAATTACTCCCATTTCTGGTTCCAACCTCTTCATCAAGCACAGAACTCCACATCCATTTCTGCTATAACTCTCTACCTGAGTAGGCAACTCATGTTCAATATAATTGTACTGCCATAAACTTCACAAACTGTTCACCTCAACCCTAGGACTTTCCTAAACCATCCTCTATTTGCTTCCACTCCAACATGATCTAACCTTACAGACAAGATCTGGACTTGTTGCAAATTTTCATATCTAAATGATTTTTCTCCCAATTATCCACTCTGCCTTTTCAAAGTATTTCCTACTTTTACCCATGTTCTTTACTCAGGAAACTGAGCTTCTCAATTTCTTTGTTCCCCAGCCCAGGATTTCTCTACAGCTTCATTCATCTTCTTCTTTTCTGTCTATCTTAGAGAGAATGACTGTCTTCTCCTGAGATGGTGCTTTTCCTACTCTTAGATCCAAATCCTTTATCTATTCCTTGAAGCTCAAAAGGTGAATTATTCCTCTCTTTATTGTGAATCTCTCCTCTATTACTCCTTTCCTCTCCACTTATAGACATATTCTTCTTATCCTAAGAAAAATTTAAAACTCTTTTAGCTCAGTTCCTACTTTTGCCTTCCTTTCAATGTCAAGTTCCTTAAAATAGTCTATATCTGGTTCTTGCTCTTTCTCACTAATGCAATATGGCTTGCTTCTACGTGTCCCATTATAATGAGACTGAACTCTAAAAGGTAACTAACTGATAGCCTAATTGCCAAATACAAAGATGTTTTCTCCACCTTCAGACTCCTTGACCTTTTTGCAGACTTTATACCATTAGGGGAATAGCATTTTGGTTAAGCAGCTGCAAGAGTTGAACTGCCATAATTCAAAGTTTGTTTCTGTAATTGCAAGCTGTGTATTTAGGTAAGTTTTTAAAACTCTCTTGTGCCTACATTTAATCATCTATAAAAAGGAGATATAACAACAGTACAGCTTTTCATAAGGTTGTTGAGTGGATTAATTTTGACAATTTAAGCAAAGCATTGTGCAGTACCTATCTCATTCTATCAATAGGTGTTCAATATGCATTTGCTGTCCTCTTAGAAACCATTTTCTTACTTTTAGAGCATACTTCTCCCTAAGCTGACATTAAATTATGTTCTCTTTGTTACATCCACTTTCATGTATACTTCTTTCACATATTAACTGGGTAATACTGAGCATGTCTTTAAGCCTGATAAATGGGGATAATTTTATTACCTCTTCATAGGATTGTTAAAAAGACTGAAATTATGCATGTAAGAAGTTTAGCTCAGTATGTGGTATAGAGAAAGCATTTGCTTTCCAAATTAAAGAAACAGAAAACACCTCTTGTTCAGCTCCTTTCCTTCATCCTATCTTAAATCTGAATGTTGATAACTGGTGTAAGGCAATCACACTGCAACTAAGAGGAAAAATGCAAGAGAACTGCAGAAATCGCAATTGGATATGACTGAGTAAATTCCAAAGGCCACCTGCCTCCGGATTTCCTGTGCTTGTTTTTGTTTAAGCAACAGGGAACTGGCAGAAACTACCTGATCTTCTATTACCTGCAGCAAAATTATCCCTAATAATATGGTCCTAATATATGCTTAACCATTTTAGCTAACATTCTTTCTGCTATCCTTGTAGGAAATTTATACAATGAACCCATAGTATCTACTGTTACTTCAGTTTTAACTCTCTATTTTGAATCCTTCTACTAAAAATAAGTTGCCTATTTAGCTCTCTGGCAGCAGTTATGTTAGGTGCAGTGCCCAAAGGTCTTACACAATCACAATTCCACTGTTTGTGATGTATAATGGCGGCATCATCTTGTTAAGTAAAAATAATAGCTTTGTCTTACTGTAGAGTATGGCAAAACATTTCTCTATCTATTCCACAAAAAAACCTGCTTAACAGGTTGAAAAGATAACACATTTCAGAGCTAACAGATGGAAACAAATTCTAGTTTTACTCCTTCTTAAATAACATAACTTTAGTCTTCCGGCCAAGATGGAGGCATAGGCAGACACACTGTGCCTCCTCTCACAACCAAAATTAAGGACAACAAAGATTTAGAAACAAGAAAACAACCAGAACTCAGAAAATCGAACTGTTTGGAAGTCCAACAACAATTCATCCAGACCGGTAAGAGCAGCAGAGTCGAGGCAGGAAAAAGCGGAGGTGCAGAACGGGCGCGCAGGCAGCAGCAGCTGGCAGCCCCGAGGTGCACAGGCGGCGACTAGCAGAACCCAGGCACGGCGTGGCAACTGTGCAGAACCAGTGAGGCCGAACAAGGTGGCTGGCTGACCGGGTGGTCCCACATTCACGCGCAGATAATCCAGGCAAAGGGGAAGCGGTGAAAGGGACTGGAATCTGAGAGTGAGTAAAGCAAGCGCCATTATCTCCTCTTGGACCCCGCCCCCACATACAGCATCACTACCCAGCGACGGGACGGGGCTGTCCCGCCCTAGGGAACACCTGAGGCTCCACCGCTCACTACGTAACAGCCGCGACTAGATAAAAAAAAAAAAAAAAAAAAAAAAAAAAAAAAAAA